>BRDA01008549.1:3846-20264 GCA_036984385.1 Crenuchus spilurus | reverse complement strand
TACTGTACTCTACAGTAGATACACACTGTAATATATCATTATACAGAGTACTGTACTCTACTGTAGATACACACTAATATATCATAATACACAGAGTACTGTACTCTACTGTAGATACACACTGTAATACATCATAATATAGAGTACTGTACTCTACTGTAGATACACACTAATATATCATAATATATAGAGTACTGTACTCTACTGTAGATACACACTGTAATATATCATAATTTACAGAGTACTGTACTCTGCTGTAGATACACTGTAATATAATATACAGAGCACTGTACTCTTCCGTAGATACACTGTAATATATCATAACATACAGAGCACTGTACTCTTCTGTAGATACAATGTAATATATCATAATACAGAGAGTACTGTACTCTACTGTAGATACACACTAATACATCATAATATAGAGTACTGTACTCTACTGTAGATACACACTGTAATATATCATAATACAGAGTACTGTACTCTACTGTAGATACACACTGAAATATATCATAATATACAGAGTACTGTACTCTACTGTAGATACACACTGCAATATATCATAATTTACAGAGTACTGTACTCTACTGTAGATACACTGTAATATATCATAGTATACAGAGTACTGTACTCTACTGTAGATACACACTGTAATATATCAATTTACAGAGTACTGTACTCTTCTGTAGATACACACTAATATATCATAATATACAGAGTACTGTACTCTACTGTAGATACACACTGCAATATATCATAATTTACAGAGTACTGTACTCTACTGTAGATACACACTAATATATCATAATATACAGAGCACTGTACTCGTCTGTAGATACACACTGTAATATATCATAATTTACAGAGTACTGTACTCTACTGTAGATACACACTGTAATATATCATAATTTACAGAGTACTGTACTCTACTGTAGATACACGCTTTAATATATCATAATTTACAGAGTACTGTACTCTGCTGTAGATACACTGTAATATAATATACAGAGCACTGTACTCTTCCGTAGATACACTGTAATATATCATAACATACAGAGCACTGTACTCTTCTGTAGATACAATGTAATATATCATAATACAGAGAGTACTGTACTCTACTGTAGATACACACTAATACATCATAATATAGAGTACTGTACTCTACTGTAGATACACACTGCAATATATCATAATTTACAGAGTACTGTACTCTACTGTAGATACACTGTAATATATCATAGTATACAGAGTACTGTACTCTACTGTAGATACACACTGTAATATATCAATTTACAGAGTACTGTACTCTTCTGTAGATACACACTAATATATCATAATATACAGAGTACTGTACTCTACTGTAGATACACACTGCAATATATCAATTTACAGAGTACTGTACTCTACTGTAGATACACACTAATATATCATAATATACAGAGCACTGTACTCGTCTGTAGATACACACTGTAATATATCATAATTTACAGAGTACTGTACTCTACTGTAGATACACACTGTAATATATCATAATTTCCAGAGTACTGTACTCTACTGTAGATACACGCTTTAATATATCATAACTTACAGAGTACTGTACTCTACTGTAGGTACACACTGCTGATTTTGTACGTTTTTGCACCTGTAAAGAATGGAGAGGTCTCTAATTTTTATCAAAGGTACACTTCAACTGTGAGAGACAAAATAAAAAAAAATCCAGAAAAGAATTTTATGATTTTTAAATCATTAATTTGCATTTCATTGCATGAAATAAGTATTTGGTCACCTACCAACCAGCAAGAATTCAGGCTCTCACAGACCTGTTAGTTTTTTTCCCTCCTATTCTGCACTCATTGGCTGTATTAGCTGCACCAGTTTGAACTCGTTACCTGTATAAAGGACACCTGTCCACACACTCAATCAATCACACTCCAAGGACTCCACAAACAATATTGTAGACCTGCAGAAGGCTTGGATGGGCTACAGGACAACAAGCAAGCAGCTTGGTGAGAAGGCAACAACTGTTGACACAATTATTAGAAAATGGAAAAAACACAGGATGATTGTCTAGGGCTCCATGCAAGATCTTGACTGGTGGGTTAAGAATGATTCTGAGAAAGATCAGGAATCATCCCAGAACAACACGGGACCTGGTCAATGACCTGAAAAGAGCTGGGACAACAGTCTCAGAGAAGACCATTAGTAACACACTATGCCATCATGGTTTAAAATACTACAGGGCATGCAAGGTCCCACTGCTCATGCCAGCAAATGTCCAGGCCCATTTGAAGTTCGCCAATGACCATCTGGATGATCCTGGAGAAGGTAATGTGGCCAGACAAGACCAAAATAGAGCTTTTTGGTATCAACCCCACTGTACAACTAAACACGCCCATGTTTAGAGGAAGAACAAGGATGAGTACAACCCCAAGAACACCGTCCCATCCATGAAGAATGGGGGTAGATACTTCATACTTTGTGTGCTTTTCTGCAAAGGGGTCAGGACGACTGCACCGTATAGAAGGGTGGACTGATGGGGTCATGTATCGCGAGATTCTGGCCAACAACCTCCTCCCCTCAGTAACAGCAATGAAGATGGGTCATGGCAGAGACAGGTGTCTTTTATACAGGTAACGAGTTCAGACAGGTGCAATTAATACAGGTAATGAGTGCAGAATAGGAGGGCTTCTTAAAGAAAAACTAGCAGGTCTCTGAGAGCCAGAATTCTTGCTGGTTGGTTGGTGATCAAATGTTTATTTCATGTAATAAAATGCAAATTAATTATTTAAAAAAAACATTCAAAGTGATTTTCTGGATTTTTTTAGATTCTGACTCTCACACTTACATATTTCAGACCTCTCTATTCTTCGTAGGTGGGAAAACTTGCAAAATCAACAGTGTATCAAATACATATTTTCCCCATTGTATATATGCTCTATCTGTGTATTTATCTATCTGTTTATTTGTCTCTCTTTTGCCCTTTATCTATCCATCTCATTATATCTACAGATCTGTTTATCTACCATTCATCTATACAAATTGACATTTATTTCTCTCTTTACCTATCTAATATAAATCCAACTATAGATCTCTATCTGTGTCTATATCTATATAGATTTCTCTCTCTCTCTGTGTCCATCCCTGTGTAGATGATGTCACTGTGTTTACATGGTAATCTGATGTCCTTACCATACATTCTACAGTACAGGACAATAACAGGACAACAGGACGTGTGTAATACAGCTGACAGTCGTATAATCACAACTGTAGTGAACATACTGGAGTTTTCAGTGTGTGATACTGAAGTGTAGTGCAGCTCTGAGCTCATGTACACAGAACAAAAACAAAGCCTGACTCACCTTCATAACTGACACAGTCCGAGTCTTCACAACGTCCTGATCACCTCAGCACACTCTAAACACACAGCCGAGCAGATTAATCTGCACCTCACACATGCAAACTGCGCTGTCTCTGTCTGGTCAAACACTCAAGCTCAAGACCAGCTCTGTTTTTGCAGCTGAAAGAGACAGGAAGTGACGTAGGGGATGTTTACGGAATGTTTCTGCAGGTGTGCTGTGTGTCTGCCGCCAGAGGGCGCGCGCTGTACATCACTATAACGTACACAACGTGTCCAAAAGTTTGTGGACACCACTTCTGATGAATGCATTGTTACTTTAAGCTGACTCAGTTTGTACAAATGTACACACACAGCTTGTCTAGTACCCGTAGTGAAGTACTGCCTATAGAATAAGACAAAACATGATTCTACTGTCACCATGTCTAATGCCAGGTGTGGGCTCTAAGTCCTGCAGAATATGGAGTGGAGCCAATGCAGACCAGCACATCCAGCACGTGATCAGATTTGGAGGCCAATGGCCACAGATGCTCCCATCCAGTTGTCTGGTCATAATGATTTGGACCTTGTCATTCAGTTTTTGCGTGGACATTTCTCCACATGCAAGATGTCCACTGCAAGCACTGACTGTTCTCGTATCATCTTCAATATCCCATCGTTTTACCTGTGAGTGGTCATAATGTTTTGGTACATTGGAAATGCACGTTTGTGTATACTTTGTTAGCAATGATCCTAACAAAGCATTATGGATCATTTTCAGTGACACTGATGTGGTGGTGGTGTGTTAGAGTGGATCAGACACAGCAGAGCTGCTGATGTTTTTAAACACCTGGAGTGTTTGGAGTGAAATAGTGACCAACCAGCCAACAGTGTCAGGACTAGAGGACCAACAGACACTGTGCTGAGCTGCTGTCTCTGACTTTACATCTACAAGAACAAGGTAGGTGTGTTTAATAGAGGACAGTGAGTGGATACAGTGTTTAACATCTCCAACAGCTCACACACTTACACACCACCACCACATCAGTGTCACTGAGAATGATCAGTGGATGGTCAGTGGAAAAATGGAGAATGAGTGTGTGTACTTAATGAAGTGGCCAGTGAGTGTTTTGCATGGGTGGTTGGTTACAGTTGGGAATGGATAATCCTGTGTGTAGAAATCAAGAGTACTGGCAACCTAGGATAGACCAGCTCGTCACTATATCCTACATTCTGCTGTAGTGTGGGATTATGGACTGAGGTCAGAAGGTGGATTAGAGAAGGAATAATAGGAGCGGCAGAAGGGCCTTTGGGAAAACCCCAGGCCTAGAGTTTGTTTTGTCCTGCTGAAGGCGCCCTCTTGTGGCACAAATCTGAGATGTTAGATCTGCGTACATCTCCCCTTTAGTCCCTTTAGTGCTGTGCAGTAAATATTTTAGTGTTTTTTAGTACATTTTAGTGTTCAGTAGTACATTTTATGCATGTGTTATTATATTACAAATCAGAAAACACAATTTCTGACCATGTAAAGGGCTCTTACAAAAAAATATCAAGATGTTCTCGCTATTTAATGTAGTTGCTGTATAAAAACAAACTATGAATTGGACAAAAATTCAACACTCTTGTGGATGAATGCAATCAAATCCTCACATCAATGCTGCAAATGTAGTACAAAGCCTTCCCTGGACAGCAGAGTTACTTCAACAAAAGCAGGTAAAAGTTTTATTAAAACCCAAATAAACAATGAATGAACAGGTGTCCCAATACTTTTAGCCATATACTGTGAGGTTCTCAGGTGTACTCAAGTGCTTTCTGCTCCTCTGATGATTCGATGCAGATTAACCAGAAGCTCTGCTCTTTAGTGCGGGGGTCAGCCATGAACAGGTGCCCCCTGCCTTAGTGGTGAGATTGGTGTGGGTATTTACCCTGCTAGCAAGGTCACATGTTGCAATCTAAAGATAAAGAAGAGACAGGATGGTTGTGACGAGGTAAGAAGCTGAGAAGTTTAAGTGTGGTTAAGTGTGTTGACAGTGGAGTCTTACTGGAATGTGTAGGTGGAGCCTTTACTGCACCATGAAGTCCATATATAGAAACCTGACTGAAGGCTTTATAAATGGACTAAAGCTATTGTACGTGATGTTTATTAGAGTCAGACTCTAAAATCACTTTATATACATATTATATTTATGGGCTGTTCAATTCTGCCAATTAATACAAATATCATCATTACAATATCAACTGTAAATGTATAAGTTTTTGTGAGAAGAATAAAAATCTCAGTTTTTAATCCAATTTATTCAACTTATGAAAATTTCACATAAAGCAAAGAAAATAATCTGTGGCTGGAAAATAAGTGTTAATACTAAAAAAAACAACTGGAGGAGCAATTTGTCAAATGACTGGCTATAAAAAGAGCATTTCAGAGAAGGAGTCTCTCAGAAGTAAAGCAAAGGTTCAACAATTTGCTAAAAAAAAACCTGCATCAAAAATTGCAGAACATTTTCAGAAAAACATTTTTCCATGTAAAATTGCATCGGTTATTCAAAACTTTGAATATGTCACCATCTACTGTGCATCATATCATCAAAAGATCACAAGGTACACAGCAGACATTCAATATTTGATGCTTATAATCTACAGGCCCTCAGTCGACACTGCATTAAATACAGGTATGATTCTGTACTGAAAATCACTGCATGGTCTCAGACACACTTCCAGAAATCTTTTTCTTTGAACACATTTCACTCTGCAGTCCACAAATTCAGTGTTTGGTTGTGCTATACAGTACTAGTGCAAATGTGTGTTTGTGTGTGTTCATAATTTCATTTCAATTTAAATATACAAAAATATAGACTGTCATTATTAAATTTTAATTATATGTACTGTGACATTTTTAAACCTTTTTGAGATTTGACATTTGAGCTATAAGTCATCATGATCAACATTAAAACAAAAAAGGCTAGAAATATCTCACTTTTTGTGTAATGAATATAACAAATTAAATTTTTTTATTAAACAAAAAATAACTTTTTCACAATAACCAATTTTTTTAATATATGGCTGTACTCAAACTGACCTTTAATAGTGTATAACATAGTGTACAATAACTGTCACTACTTATGTTAATAACACTCATCCATTTATTATTTATGTTACCATAGAGTGAAGATGTCTGTTTACATGTTTAGGATGAAGAGGCTAAAGCTCCTGATGGATAATGTGTGATGGTAGTGGTGGTGAGGCTCCTTTGTGGGATTTCTGGCTCAGGATCAGGAGCTAAATGAGATTTAAGTGTGTTCTAAAAATACCAGTCTGACCAGTCCAGCTCAGTCCACTCTGAGTTGTAAAAGAAGAAGATTAGGTTAGCCTACTGTTTAGGGAAGATGCTCGAGAAAATGCTCCAGGGTGCTCCTGATAGTGTTTGTCTCTGTGGATCTATGATGGGAATATGTGGAATTTTGCTGGAATGTCAATGGAATTCTTGAATGAGTGAGGAATACTGGTGCTGGTTCTGGACAATGGGTCAAGTTCAGAGTGGATGTAATGAAGAAGTGGACCTGGTTCAAATTCAGGCCCTGTATGCAGCCTTCATGAAGGAGTGTCCCAGCGGAGCACTGCATCTCCACGAATTCCGAAAAATCTTTGGAGTACAGAGTTCCTCAGAGGAGGAGGCTCTCTATATTGAGTCCATATTTAAATCATTTGACAGAAACAAGGTGTGTATTTGTATAACACTGTATTAGTAACAATACAACATTTAAATCGTTAAATATCTCTTAGTGAATAAAACATTAGTATGAATTATTCAGTATATAATATGAATTATTCAGTATCCATTATGAATTGTTCAGTATCCACTATGAATTGTTCCATATCTAATATGGATTGTCTAGTATCCACTATGAATTATTTAGTAACTACAATGAAATATTCAGTATATACTATGAATTATTCAATATCCACTATGAATTATTAGATAACTACTATGAATTATTAAATATCAACTGTGAATTATTAGATAACTACTATGAATTAGGGGGGCACGGTGGCTTAGTGGTTAGCACGTTCGCCTCTCAGCGCTGGGGTCTTGGGTTCGATTCCCCATCTGAGCGGAGTTTCCATGTTTTCCCCGTGTCTGCGTGGGTTTCCTCCGGGGTCTCCGGTTTCCTCCCACAGTCCAAAAACATGGAGGTCAGGTGAATTGGGTACTCTAAAAATTGTCCGTAGGTGTGTGTGTGTCACCCAGCGATGGACTGGCGCCCTGTCCTGGGCTTAGTTGAATAGTGTAATGCCCTGCCCTGCGCCCAGTGAGGGGGTGGGGGACTAACCGCGACCCTAATAAGGATTAAGCGGGTGTGATAATGAATGAATGAATGAACTATGAATTAGTAAATATCAACTGTGAATTATTCAGTAACTACAATTAATTATTCAATATCCACTGTGAATTTTTTAGTAATTACAATTATTCAGTATCTCCTATGAATTATTCAATACCCACTGTGAATTATTAGATAACTACTATGAATTATTCAATATCCACTGTGAATAATTCAGTTACTACAATTAATTATTCAATATCCACTGTGAATTATTTAATATCTACTATGAATTGTTCAAAATCCACTGTGAATTATTATGAAACTACAATTAATTATTCAATATCTACTATGAATTAGTCAGGATCTATTGTGATTTATTTATGAATTTACTATGTACAAAAATTTATATAATTTATTTAGTGTCCACAATTATTCAATACCCACTATGAACTATTCTGCAGTTTTTATGAATTATTCAATAATTGCAATGAGATATAGTGTCCACTATGAATCTCTCAGAAACTTTACATTTTTCAGGATATAGTATGAATTTTTCAGAAAGTACTATGATTTATTTAGTGTCCACTCTTAATGATTCCGTATCCACTTTGAATTATTCAGCATGTACTGTTCAGGATTAGCATTACTTATTTAAAACTGCTATGAAACTGTAGGTATGAGAGTGGAAATGACTTTTTGACCTGCTGAGAGCTTTTAAGGGGTTAAAGATAAGACTAGTCATTAATGTGTGGTGTACACTTTGTTAACATACACATGAATAGAAGTCGCTGTGTTAGTGAAGTGTAGTGTGAGGTCTTATTGTATGTGAAAGCATCACAGCCTGCTTGTGTCCACATTCAGGACAATGTCCTGGACTTCATGGAGTTTGTGGCAGCTGTGCATTTGGTCCTCAGAGGGAAACTGGAGGACAGACTCAAATGGTCCTTTAAAGTGTACGACAGAGACGACAACGGGAAACTGGACCAGAGTGAAGTCAGACATATCATTACAGTAAGAGGAGCTCATGTGTTTTAATGGACTTTTACTGCATGTGACTCATTATTAACAGTGTCATTTCACATTTTTACTTCACAGATCATTTATAAAATTAAGAAAATGAATACAGACATGACACCCAGTGAAGTATGTAACAGGATATTTGAACTTGTGGATCTAAATAAAGATGGTAAGTGCCACATATTCACTATGTTTCCAAAGGTTTGTGGACACCCCTTCTAATGAATGCAGAACAGTTGAACAAATGCACACACACAGCTTGTCTATTCCCTGTAGAGAAGTACTGCCAATAGAATAGAACTAAACATGAAGCTGTCTGGACTAGAGGGGCACAGAAATAAGCTGTGGAGCAGTGGAACTATGTTCTCTCCATCTAATAATTTTGGGAAGAGGTGCAGATGAGGTGGTGGTTGTGATCATCTAACACTAAAGCACTTGTGGCTAAATGCACTCAAGTCCTCACAGCAATCTAGTAGAAAGCCTTCTGTGGACAGTAGAAACAGTTATACCAACAAAGGCTAGATAAACTCTCTTTTAATATCCTTAACAGTGAATGCAGGTGCCCCAATACTTTTGTTTATATGGTGTAAATAAGTAATACCAAAAATTATGTTGACTGAGAAGACCCAATGTGCAGCAGATTCACAAAAGCACTGCCGATTCACAAATGTGTTGCAAATACAGAAAACATTTTAATCAAAATGACAGCATGTGCACTACATTTAACAAACTCGCTGCAGATTAACGAAACAAATGCAAGTTCACAAATGTGCTGCAAAACAATTCTCAACACAATGGAAATGTTTTTTGGAGACACTTAAAGGACGTGGGACCACATACGGCAATGCCATATGTAAACAGAACCTACCCGAGCCACGACAGCATCTCTAATGAGAAGCAAGTTTGGTTATATTTGAATAGATAACCTTTTATATATGGCAGTAAAAAAAAAAAATAATAATAATAATAAATATATATATATATATATATAAATAATATACTGTATATATATATATATATATATATATATATATAATTTTTATATTCTCATGCTAAAAAGTAGCTTCTTGTTTCAGAAAATACCAAGAGGCTGAAACATTTGCTCTGTTTAATGAAATAAATATGTTTTGGCTTGACATGGCTGACTTTCGTGGTATGCTGCAGCGGCTCGGGTAGGTTCTGTTTACATATGGCTATGGCATCACCGTAAATTGGCCCAAGTCCTTTACTGCCCTCTGGAAACACTTCTGTTGTGTTGTGAATGGTTTTGCAGCAAGTTTGTGAACTTGCATTTGTTTCATGACTCTGCAGTGAGTTTGTTAAATGTAGTGCACATGCTGTCATTTTGATTAAAATGTTTTCTGTACTTGCAGCACATTTGTGAATCTGCAGCATGTTTGTAACCCGGCAGTGCATTAGGTCTTTTCGGCCACTGTGTAAATAACATTGTGGCCCATATCAAATACAGAATATAAGGAATAAAAAGCCTGTCTGATGTCAGCTGAATAAGCTCAGACAATAGCACCATTTGCACATTTCTGATTACATAATGATCAAAACATGCAGAGCAGAGCATGCTGAATTAGCTTCAGGTGCTGCCATATGTGCCCTCTGTAAGACACACTGAACCAGAAAAGGACCAATGGGGAAATCCACCTATTTTTAAAGTCTACATTAACCCTTTTACAATTACAGACTGTAGTGCATCTGTTTCTCTGTATACTTTGTTCAACCTGTTCTTAGTGGTCAGGACCCCACAGAGCAGGTGGTTCATTCTCAGTGACACTGATGTGGTGGTGGTGTGTTAGTGTGTGTTAGAGTGGATCAGACACAGCAGAGCTGCTGATGTTTTTAAACACCTCAGTGTCACTACTGGAGTGAAAATAGTGACCAACCAGCCAACAGTGTCAGGACTAGAGGACCAACACACACTGTGCTGAGCTGCTGTCTCTGACTTTACATCTACAAGAACAACAAGGTAGGTGTGTCTAATAGAGTGGACAGTGAGTGGACAGTGTTTAACATCTAAAGCAGCTCACACACTAACACACCACCACCACATCAATGTCACTGCGAATAATCCACCTGCTCTGTGGGGTCCTGATCATTATAGAACAGAGTGAATAAAGTATACAGAGGAAGAGATGAGCTACAGTCTGTAATTGTAGAACTACAAAGTGCACCTTTATTCTCAGTGGAGCTAAAATGGTCAATGAGTGTAAATGCAAGTGATGTACAGCTAATGAAGTGGACAGTGATTAGTTATGTTGAGGAACATTTTATATGTGTCTAAATATTCCAAAGATTATAACCTTTTAATAAAAAGTTGAAATAATTTTCCATATATCTGGAATAGAAAGCAATTCCCTGACATTATTTATAGTTCTCGTATTAAAATAACAGATCTGTACAGATCTGCCAGGTTTGCATTATTCTCACCATATTTAGCTACTTAGAAAATGGTGTTTTGGGTAAAATGTCAGCGGTTTGGGCTGTTTAAAAATATACAATTACTGCTAAAAAGCTCTTATGGTGACAATTATGACTCTTATGGTATAATTCTCATTTTTTGTAGTTGAACTGGTTCAACTCAAGCTCAGAAATACATTGAGGGAGACTTTCATTTTCAATGCAACTGAGAAAATAAAGTTTAAAATGATTGAAAATCAAATTTCAATTTAATTTCAATGAAGTTCAATGTTATGATTTAATTAAGAGGAAAAATAAAATAAAACCACAGTAACAAAAGAAATACAGAAATACATACATACATGCATATAAAATGTTTCGAAAGCAGAAAATGGGAAAAACTTATGAATTCTGAAGTAAAATTAAAGAAGACATAAGATGATTTTTGTTGAATTATAGCTTCATCAAACATCTGTGATTGGACACTTTAGATTGTGGGCAGGTTTCAGATAGTAGCATGCTGTCTGGGCTGGGGAATTTTTGGTACCTGGCAACCCTGGACATGTACCAACTTTGTTTCTCAGTTTGCAAAACAAAACAAAATTTTAACATAATTTCATAATTAAATAACAGCTTACATAATCACATCTCATGAGCATGTGATCACATGAATGTCATACAATAGTTTTTTTAACTTTTGCCTGACAGTGAAACAATCCAATCTAATAGCTTTAAAGAACTGAGTACAGTTTTCATTATTACCTTACAAACATTACAGTATGATTTGATCAGTTATGAGCAATTTTTTGGTTCCCTCTCTCTTTGGCAGGTCAGATATCGCTGACCGAATTCATTGAGGGGGCTCAGAAGGACCCCTGGATCATGGAGCTGCTCAAACTAGATGTGGATGCCAGTAGCTGGTTCAGAGAGAACTGGAAGAAAAAGAAGTCATGACATCAATACATTGGCACAAACTGACTCACCATCACTTGACTCTGGTGGTCAGGTGTCTCCAGAAGCTGGAACCAGCTTGGGATGGCCTTTCAGTACCTTATCTGATAGAGATGCACAATGACATCAGGATGATATTGGTATAAGCTGCTTGTTGGCAGATTTATTGACCAAATATGTTGATGCACACAGTTTGTTTCTGGCCATTGGTGCCTTTCTAGTATTTTATACAATATACAGACACATAATTTATAGATCATACACAGTGTACAGTAAACAATAGTAATCAATAATCATTACTTACAGTAATCAATGGTTTTCTAGTCCTTGAGGAGTACAAGTCCAGAATGGAGGGAAGGGGAGCACCAATGACTTTTTCAGCTGTCTTCACTGTTTGCTGCAGTCTGTTCCTTTCATGTTTTGTGGCTCCTCCAAACTAGACTGTAATGGATGTGCACATAATGAATTCAATAACTGCAGTGTAGAGCTAACTCAACAGCTCCTGGGGCAGATTCAGCTTCCACTGATGGATGGCAGGAGATACAGCGAGCGAGAGAAACTGGAGGACAGGATTTCTGGGATTATGGTGTTGAATGCTGAGCTGAAATTGAGAATCTGGATTCTTGCATATGACTAAGGGTTTTCAAGGTCATATGAACCGACCAATACTTTGAAACCAATATTAGATGACCTATTTATTGTTCTTTGGAAGGGCAGAAAGGTCTACATTTGATTTATTTTGCTCTGTATAATATTTGTCTGTATAATGTTAATCCAAGGTAGATCTAGTCACAACTTTTTACATTTTCTATAATGTTTATGTACAAATACTGACACAGAATTCCTGTGTTGGTGCATATAAAATTCAAATCTCAAAATTAAATAAATGTGCATGTTCTCCAAAGGGCTCTTTGAGCGATTTCATAGAAGTACAACTTTTGGTTCCTTTAAAGAAAAGTCTTTCAAAGTCTAGTTCCTTTTCTGTACAAGATGTGTGAGCTTGAAGCTCCATCAAGTTTAAGTTTTTTCCTATAACAAGTGTACATTTAAAGTTTTAGAAAGGTTTTTCACATTCACACATTTCATTTACGATATCCTTTTTGCTAAGAATGGTCCACATAATGATAGAGGTATATCAGAAAGGGGAGTGGAAACTGTTGAAACTAGACCGCCCCACTTCTGAAAGACAGGGGATTGAGAAAAGAAGTTGAGTTGAGAGAAGTTATGAATAGTCAGAAGAATTGGGAGGTGCCGGGGTGGTGGTTTTTATTGTGAAGGGTAAGTAGAAAAAAAGTGGTTTATATAGGACACCAATGAATGAGAGTTAGACAGTCCACCTCCCAAACTTCTGTTCTTACATAACATCTTTTAAATAAAAAACAGCCATTTAAAGATTCTTAAAGGAACCAAAAGTGGTTCTGCTATGACATCACTCAAAACACATTTTGTGACACTTTTTAGGAGAGCACTGTTCTCTTAAATGAACTTTCTGGATGTGCACTACAACTGGGTAAAGTGATGGTCTGATCCACAAGCATCATTTATGCTGGGGACAATGAGGACATGTCCCTACCACTTCCTGAAATGGTTTAATTTTGTCCCCACCACCATGAAACACTTTTTAAAAACACATTTCCCAGCACTCACAGGATCTATGTTCATTCTGGTTTTTGCTTGTTAAGGAAATCAGCCGAGGACCCCAGATGGAAAAGCAAAGCTTTATTGTGGAAATCTCAGTTCAGTCAAAAAGGAAAAGCTTCCTACAATGGTGTTTGCACACCTCAATTATACTCATAAAACAGGAAATGAAACTTAAGGGAGAAGGTCTTACTCAGTCACAAGCGAGACATGTCTGGAAAAATATCTATATTAATAATCCTCCCCTGTCAGCAGTTATAGCAGTTCCTGGTTGTGCCGCGGATGTTGTGCAATCCTAGGACCAGCTTAAGGACAATGGACATTATGTACACTTTAAGTACCAAAAGGGTCCAAACGTTCTTAAACAGATTAGGGAGGCTTTTGTACTAAAACAATTAAAGATGACAGAATAATACAGTCATAAATCACTGATTGGTATCTGAGAACAACAAATAGTGTGAGAACAACACAGATCATGGATTCACAGAGTTATGTATGCTGATTCACAGAGTATTATATATCAGAGTATTACATGGTTATATATGGTATTTCCTTCACATGCTAGACTGTTTTTGTTGCTGCACTGCTTGGACACTCTACTAGAGACTTGCCTGCTCCATCAGGCAGGGCCGGCACTGCGCGTGGGGCCACAAGTGTCCATGTCCAAAAGGACATGATAATATGGTACCAGGTTTGAAGCATGGTGGTGGTAGCATCTCAGAAACCACTAACTTTGAGATGTTAGTGCTGCTGTAGTGTAGAATGGACTTCTTGTACATTGAGCCTCCTAACGGCTTAACAGTGGTGCCCCATTGATGCCAAAGGGGAACAATGACTCCAGTGAGTGAACTAATTAACCTCTATAATGAGCAGGAAAGTGTCGTATCACCACTGAGTGAACACTAAGTGATATGTCTGGGTCTGTTAAGCTTTTAGAATTAAATTATGAGAACAAATTAACTTATTCAGATGCACCAACACTGTTGTCCACAGGTCTTTCAAAGCAAAACTATGTCCATTATTACACCTTGAAGATTGAGGATCCTGGAATGAGAGAAGCACTGATTCACAACACTGGATAAAGACAATTACGATGAACTTTGAAACATTTAGTGGAAAAAGAACTCTAATCAAACTTTCTTAAAACATTCTTATAACAGACGTCAATGGGCAGCTGCTTGAGTGCCTCGTTAGTTTTAGTTTCAAGCTACTTCCAGTCACTTTCATGCCTTTTTCAATTCAAAAAGATAAGAAGATCTGTTCATTCAAAAATATTTCTACATTAACTGACTGTTGTAAACAACTGTGACAAGAAGAAAATATTATGCACATACAGTTTACATCACCAAATAAACAAGTCAATGAGAAATATACATCTTGGGATGTCTTCATATACAAATACAAAAAGTCACATATATATATAAATGATCATTTTGTCCATACATGTATAAAACAGCTTCTATTAAAAATCTGATTTTAATCCTGTTTTTTCTAATGTCACAGAAGCCAATGTTTCCCAAATAACAACCAACTCTAGACCAAATTCTGAACAAATTAAGGCATTTACAGTACAATTAAAGCAATGGATGAGTGTAATGTGTGCGCCAACCAATGGAGCCTTGAGTTGTGGTTTAATTTGGGTTAAACTGGCACCCAGATTTGGACAAAGTCCTAATTTTAAGGCAGTTTGTGAGCCAGAAAGTAGTAAGTGTGGGCCAGAACTGGGTCGTGGGGTGTATAAGGGTTACATAGTATAGCCTACGGAAGTTTAGTCCTGCACATTCACATTGTTTTCTTGTGTTTTGAATGAGGCTCAGGACAGGACAGCCAATGAGAACAGAGATCATTAACATATAGTATTTATTACATAGCTTTTTAAAGTGTGGAATTTACATTGTAAAAAAGCAACAGCCCATTGGGTATAAAAAAGTTGGAAAATGGCCATGTAAAAATGATTATTGACAGTTTTTAGCACATAAACATCATGAGTGAATGTAATTAAAAGAAAACTGCAGGACATGAGCCATTTAATGAATTTCTATTTATTCCTAGTTTGTTTGAGAAGTGATCTTCTGAGCTCAAGCAGCTAAACAGAACCTCCAGCTGGTGCTTAAAGGTGATAAACCTGATTTTAGATGTCTCATAGGCTAACCAAACCACATTTTTGGCTTTATTTCTCATTGAAACTTCACCCTGTTCTATTGTGTAATGGTCTCAACTAGGGATGTTCCAATCCGATCTCAAAGATCGGAATCAGGCCGATCACGGCATTTTTAAGTGATCGGTATCGGCTTTTCTGAACACAAACCTAAGCCCGATCTTTGTCGTAAACAAAGGAGTCATAAAACCAGAGCAGAGCTTGTATCAGAACGTGATTATAATGTCTGCTGTGTGGACTTAACTCAAATTAGCACCTCATCAGCATTCTTCTCTCTCTCTCTCACACACACACACACACACACACACACGTAAGGTACGTAAAGATAAAAAAAAAAACGTTACAATTACAGCAGCGAGAAAACCCGCCGTGCATTTGACTCTCACTCGCCTCCTCAGTAAAAGCGCAGCCGTTGGCTCACGTACGCCCCCCTTCAGTGCGGAGGAGTACTGCCCTGCCTCACGCTGTGCCTTTTCACTGCGGTTTTATGTCCCATCAGCAAAACTAAATATGTCACTAACAAACATTAAACGTAAATGGTTAAAGACATTAGCCAGACTGTGGAAAATCAGGGTATATAAACGTATAT
>BRDA01008547.1:24498-56056 GCA_036984385.1 Crenuchus spilurus | reverse complement strand
GGGAAAGAGAAAGAGAGATATAGAAAGAGAAACAGGAGAGAGGGAAAGAGAAAGTGAGAGGTAGAAAGAGAAACGGGAGAGAGAGAGAGAGAGAGAAAGAGAAACGAGAGAGAGAGGTAGAAAGAGAAACGGGAGAGAAAGAGAGATAGAAAGAGAAATGGGGGAGAGAGAGAGAGAGAGAACAGAATAAAGAGATACTGTGTGTGAGAGAGAGAGAGCAGTGTGCATTGTTTATTCATTGTGAAGGAAGCTGCACTAGACAAGAAATGAATATGTTTGTATTTGACATGGCACGCTCTGAGACAGCAGCTTCCTGCTGTGTGTGTGTGTGTGTGTGTGTGTGTGTGTGGTTCCTCCCCTGTGTACGGTACGATCCATCACGCTGCCACTTGGCTACAGGCTAATGATGTCACTCAGTCAGGTTAAACCACCTGTAGCGTGAGATGATGCTTGTTGAGCCAGCAAGAAAACAGAGCAGACCAACTCAACTAACACCAAAAACACTTCAAGAAACTGTTCATCCTGAATTCACGTTCACACACATTCCGCACTAACCCAGCATGTGGCTGATCAGTCAATATATGTTTTAGTCCAAGTTTGGCTTCTTTAGTTCAGAGCTGGAGCTGCAAGGCTAACATTAGAATAAGTAAGGTCAAAGCATCAAAATACTAACAAACAACAAACCCAAGCACCAGGATGTTGTGTCAGTATACTCTCCATGTTCACACTGCACAGTAAATTTGCCAGTGTTAAATCAACACTATTAGAGTTAAATTAACACTGAGAGTGTTACATATTGACACTCTCAGTATTAATTTAACTCTACTAGTGTTGATTTAACACTGGCAGATTTACTATGTGGTCTAAAATGATCTCCACTTGTTCAGACTGCTCTAGAGTGATTTCTCGTTGATCTCATTGTTCTAAAATAATTTCTCATTGTTCTCACTGGTCTAGAATGAGCTTCTTTGTTCACAATGTTCTAGAGTGATTTCTCCTTGTTTTCATTGGTCTAAAATGATCTCCTCTTGTTCACAATGTTCTAGAATGGTTTCTCTTTGTTCACCCTGTTCTAGAATGGCCTCCATTTGTTCACCCTGTTCTAGAATGGCCTCCATTTGTTCACATTGTTATAGAATGGTTTCTCAATGTTCACACTGTTCTAGAGTGATTTCTCTTTGTTCACACTGCTCTAGAGTGATTTCTCCTTGGTCGTACTGTTCTAGAATTGTTCTTTTTGTTCACACTGTTCTAGAGTGATTTCTCTTTGTTTGCAATGTTCTACTGTAGAATGGTTTCTCTTTGTTCACCCTGTTCTAGAATGATTTCTCTTTGTTTACAATGCTCTACTGTAGAATGGTTTCTCTTTGTTCACACTGTTCTAGAATTGTTTCTCTGTGTTCACACTGTTTTAGAGTGATTTCTCCTCGTTCATGCTGCTCTAGAACTATTTTTCTTGGTCATACTGTTCTTGAATTGTTTCTTTCTGTTCACACTGTTCTAGAATAGTGTTCGATTGTTTACACTGACGTAAAATCACCTACACGTGTTCACAAGATTCTGGAATCTTTTCTCCTAGTTGACATTGTTCTAGTGTGTCCATGCTGTTCTAGATTGTTCTGTCCTTTTTTAGAACAATCCAAGAACTCCTCTTGTTCTCACTGTTCTAGTACGTTTTCTCATTGTTCACACTATAGAGTAATTTTTCGTTCACTGTTCTACGATTATTTCTAGTTGTTCACAATTCCAGAATGTTTCCATCCGTTCTCACTGTTCTAGCATGTTCTCTATTCGCACTTCTCTAGAATTTTCTAAACATTAACTGCCAACATTATGGACTTTGCATATGAGTGACAAATCGTTCCGCACTTCTCCTGTTTCTGTCTGCTTCCCTTATGAAAGGTCAGAACTCTGCCGCTCAGCACAGCTGTTCATACAGCAGGTGGAATATCGCTCGTGTCTCTCATGTGGGAACCATCGTGACTGCAGCTAAAACAACCAGCAGTGTTCCAGCATCAAATCCAGCATCAAATCCAGCATCATGCGAAAATAGGAATTTGGGAAGAGAAAGAAATATAAAAAAAATATATAAAGGTATATTTCGGGAACTCGCAACTGCCATCTTTCAGCTCAGAGATAGGCTGGCACAGCTTTTAATAAGCTCACTGGTTTCTCAGGGATGAGCCTGAGTCACTTTGCCTGTCCACCATTCTCCCTTTGAAAATGAATGGATGATGCACGTTTGTCACATTTTTTGTGCTCTGGCCTTGATGCAGGTTATACTGTAATACATACTATGTATCTCAGTTTTGCTAGTGTACTGTTAGAGATTTGTATACTTGCACAATGGACCCAAAATGCATACTTGGTTCAAACTTAGAATTTTTGTTTTAATTTTTGCCAATTTTTATCCCCTTCCCAATGTAGTAGCCATTTAACACTTCCCATCCACTAGGGGGCTCTCCCCATCACTTTGCAATGTCTCTGACTCTAGGAGGGTGAATACAAGCACAAGCGTCCTTTGTTGCGTGTGATACGCTCACCACCTCTTTTTGAACTACCGCTGATACACCGTCACTGGGGAGCTAACATGCTAGGAGGAAAGCGCAGGATTCCCAGCTCCGATGGACCAATCAGTAGATGCCTGAGCCAGCAGACATTGCAATGTGAGAGTGATAGAGAGAGTGAGAGCGCCATCTACCCACCCAGAGAGAGCACTGCCAATTTTTGCTCTCTTGGGCCCCGGCTGTTGATGGCAAACAGCATGACCGGGATAACTCATCTGGTCATAGTGTCAGCGTTTTAGCCTCCTGAGGTTAATATCATTGTTGGCTTTCTGTGATCCAAGGCCTGTCCTGATGTTTCGCTGTCCTGTTGTAGTCACGGTGGTATCTTCATTGGTTTGATGCTCATTTGCACAACTCTTAGATGTCACTGTTGCTGCTGTAGAGTGCTGAGAGGTGGAAACTGACACGCTGTGATTTTTTCCACCACAAACACAGCTGGCAAACGCAGCAAGCCTGAAATGCGCCTACCGCAGCTGTCCTCCTGCCTTTTGTCCAACTGTCACTTCCATCCTGAGCCAGCGACTCGATCAGGATCTCTCTCGCTGCCAAGCGATCAGACGGTGCAATGTCGTGTGACACACATAATGTCACGTTGAAGATCTGCTCGCTCACCAAGCCTCTGCCCTGCTGCAGAAGTCTGTCTGTGTTAAGCTTGATTCGACTTGGCGGGTGAAAGCGTTGAGTGACTGAACCAGGGCAACATGCTGGAGGCATATATGCATCCAGCCAAAGCATTAAGACCAATATGCTAATATGGTTCATATGCAGTGCCCACTGAGACACGGACCTGGAGCACCCTACAAGTCTTGCTGGACCATCACTGACCAGATATTATTTCAGGGACGGAAAATTCTCAGCACAGCAGTTGCACCAACATGATAGCAGCATGGCAGTGTGTGTGGCACTCATGCAAGTGTGTGTGTCTGTAGTCTGTAAGCGTTTCCAATAAAGTGGTCAGTAAGTGTTTAAAAACCATAGGAACCTGCCGTGCCTGTCAGAGTTACTGCTTTTTCAAACGCAGCTCGTACACCTACAAGCAGGCGTCTGCTGTGCCAGTGGTCGGAGTGTGCAGTTGGAGTAGACGTTGTGTGTTAGCAGGCAACTGGCTGCCGCGGAGAACAGACCTCGACACAGTCGGAATCTTTCCAGAACCTGCTCCCGCACGCAGGCGGAGCTGCTGTTTTGGAAAATAGCCACAGAGGGCTCACCGCTGGGTGACCATACCCCTGTGTGTGATGCAATTACTTTCACACCTCAACGTGAATTGAGCACACGGAGTGTGTCAAAGATGCTATCCAGACACACACAGAGTTCCAGTTTTACAGTGGAGCTGACCGATATAGCAAAGACGTAACATCATGGTAGTTCAAGACGCTTTCATTTGTTTTTCTGACGATTGAGAAGTTAGAACAGAAGTTAAGTTCACGTACATAAACTGTGCACAATGTGTTGGTGGTTAGCGAGTGAATTGGTTAGTCTAAATTGCCCTAGTGTGAATGTGTGTGTCTGCACAGCTATGTACTGGTGCTGGGTTTGGTTAAAACAGTGTAATGCCCTGCCCAGCACCCAATGAAGGTCTAGGGGGACTCTCGATTAAGCAGTTAAGAAGATGGATGGATGGATGGATGGATGGATGGATGGATGGATGGATATATGTAAAGCACTGGATTGTCATTTCGACCTTATCTTTACATGCTGGGATGTGCAAACACATAGCATTGTCATAGTGTTGTCTGCTTTCTTGCAGTGTTGCTACAAGGAAGAAACAACACTAAGGGACAGTGAGTGTGCACATGCCAGAGCGATGGGTTTCTTGGGAACAGTTGGGGGTCAGGTGCCTTGCTCAAGGGCCAGGGGTCAGGGGATCAAACCGGCAACAATTTCAGCCTCAAACCTATTTCTCTAATCTTTAGGTCAGAGCTTCCCAAAGCTTTGTAAAAGTAACATGACCTACTGACTTTCTTTGTCAGTGTGACACAGTGGTGCTGTATAACACAATGTCAGTAGGTTGTCAGATTGTCCTAGAATGATGTTGGACAACTTCCTAAAAAAATTACATTTCAAACTTTTGGGCACCAAAAACTTACTCACTTGTGTTGGTATTAACAGGCAATGTATCGTGACTCTTTAATATAAAGCATGAACTCTTAAAATAACTGTGACTTGGCTGTGGAAACACCCGTGAACTCATACACAATGACAATACAATGACCGTCAAAGACTGTGACAAATGAGGGAACATTTGCACCAAACATAATCGCACAATGCGAATGGGAACCAGGGCTGTGGAATAACAAGACACAGGTGCAGACACTCGACATGATGGGGGCAGGACCAGGGCGGAGACATGACAGCATGTGGATGACATAAACAAAAACAGACACACTGCTGTGAAGGGAGGTTTCACAGTTAGCTGGGTTTTTGTCTAGCCCTGTATCACAATATCAACCCAGCCTGTTGTTTTCAACATAATTGACTAGTATCTGAAACAGCTGATTAAAGTTAGTTAAACTTCACCAGGCAGCAGCACAGTCATCACTGACAGAATTATGCAAATAGTCATATATGTTTAACTAATAGGGGAAACTATGTAAATATTGTTTTAGTTCAAGTAAAACTATATTGTGGACTATGCTTTTCCAATGTAATGTGAGACTGGACTGATTATATAAATGACACATAATATAAAGCAAATAAACAAAGCCAGTCAGTAACCCAAAAAAGAGTTTTATCAACCCAGTGGTGAAAAATCCAAGCAGTGCTGGATTTGTTTAACTGTTATTTAGTGAGACAAATTGGGCTGTTTTTAACCCAAAATCTTTTGAGAATAGTGCTGGGGAAGGGGGTAACATAGCAGAACATAACAGTTCCACTACAGTATTATCATATTTACACTTCATTACAAGAGTTATAGTTAAAACTCTAGGAATCACATTACCATTAATGACTCTATAAAAATCTTGTTACTTCAATTACTCATCTGTTTTCTAAAGAATATTTATTATGTGTGATATTGGCCACAACTAAAAGGGTTGTAAGAACAGTTGAGTATCGCCATTACGTTTTGTAATGATTGTATTGACAGGATCGATTTTAATGAACATGTAAACAAAGGAGGTGGACAGTGGTTCATTTTGTGTTGTGTTGAAACCCACAACTACTACACTTTTCACTTAAATGTAAACATGTAGTGGACATCTAGAGCTTTTAGCAGACACTCTTATCCAGAGTGACTTAGCGTAGCCCTCCGTTATCAGCCACCTGAAGTTCAGTACAAGTCCATGATTTGTTTGTCTTTCAAATAAGCTGTTTATTAATTGTGCCATTTTTGCTTACCTTAATTCTAGTACCACTTAGAATAATGAGCATCTGCCGGCTTCAACCACAATATGATGATCAGCTGCTCTCATAATAATTTACAGTGGTTTACAATTACATTTTTCATCCTCTGGGGGTGGCACGGTGGCTTGGTGGTTACCTGAGGTCTTGGGTTTGAGTTCCCATCTGGGTGGAGTTTCCATGTTCTCCCCGTGTCTGTGGGGGTTTTCTCCTACAGTCTAAAAACATGGGGGTCAGGTGACTCTTATTGGTATAGTGGGGTGTACTGCCCCCTGCTGGGATTTGAACCCCAGTCTGCCAAATGGTACATAGCATTGTTACCTACTACACTACAACAACCTTGTAGTAGTGTTAGCATTAGCAAAGCTAGTTTTCTACAAATATAAATATATTGCTTTGCTATCACAGTATATTGTATTGTAACCGTTGTGTCATATTACGTATCATATCTTGTTAATACGGACCTGTTTAACTACCTTTGTGCCCTATTTTAGTCTACAATGTTGAAACAAACATACATAGGATATCTGGTCACTAACATAGGACATAGGATATGTGTGTTTATCTATCTGACCTTGAGTATGAGGACAGATCCTGTGCTTTAATGAGATAACAACCAAGGCACTGCAATCACTGCATGGGCTGTGTAAGAAAAAAACAGCTCTTGTCCTCCCTTTCCTGTATTTATGCCCGTTATTGATTTCCACTTGCGTCTCCCTGCAGAGAGAGAGACAGATAAATCTTATCTCGCCCATTCGTACCCTGATTTACTGTCTGATCTGTCTCCTCTCCTGTCTCTTCTTTGTGGAAACGGACCACCAAGGCTGTTCTCGGTTTGGTCCAGTCAGCTGGAGGCAGTGCCATATCAAGCCTACTTTATGGCTCATGTCAAGAGGGTCTCATGTGTAGAAGGACGTCAAATGCACAGACGCACCACTGTAGTTGTGAATCACTGTGAACATTTTTGTAACCACTTTTTTCCATTGGAAGAGATGATGGTGGCAAAAATACAAAGACACGGGGATGTAATCTATGTGATGCCAATGCATTGAGTTAGTAAAATGACTTTAAAGGGTAATTAAACAGTTCAAACACATTCAGATGTAACCAAAGTCATTTAGACTGTGTTTGATGTGAAATGATACATTCTGATGAAAAACTTTACCAAGTTAGAGTTGTTCATGGTGTTGAAAGGAACTGGATGACTTTAATGCCTCTAAAAGCTTTCTCATAGAAAGTTCTTACATGATGTCTTAACAAATACACCACCTGATGCCCAAGACATTGCATTGTCCTACAAAATACTGGTCTAAAGCATTTTTAAGCCACAGTCACACTGAGTTTTTGCATTTTGTCACTTCAGAAAATGGACTGCGAGTGGTCCTAAGTGTAAACCGTCCTCCACATTGGTTCAGCAGTTTCACATCTGAAAAGCGCTAGTATTGCGTAAAGAGTCAAAAGAGTATTTTAAAACTACTGACACTGACCTGTGTTTAAGTATAGGAGCGCATTTTGACAAAAAGTTACTTCATTTGATGCAGTTTTTTGCTTGAGTTGGAGTTGTTTGCTAACAAACCTGCTACTGTGCTAACAAAACTACTAAAAAATCCCACTAGAAAAGATCGTTACCATGTAATCCCACCTCCTGATGGGTGGTGTACTGCTCCACCTCTCACTTGTGTTGTATTTGGTTATTTGTACAAAAGGGCAAAATACCGACAGCCAAAGCAGCAACACTATTGGTCAGAAGTTGTCTATGCAAAATTTGCCGGTTGTGGTGAATATAATCGAAATTAGTATCATTTAGCTTGTGAACATTTGCAGATAAAAGCTCAGTGTGTCCTAGCCTTTGGATTAGTTACTCAAAAAGAGATTACCGTAAATTACAATTTTAGAGACTCAATTAAATACAAATTTCTTCTCTAAAGCTGTAATTAGCTTGTAATTACTCATTACATTACTTGTGTTTCTTTGTAGGTATACACCAAATATTCGGCAACCGAAATAATTTGTACTGAACAATGAGGTTTTAAATGACACTGTTACCTTTTTGGATATTCGGTATTCTGCTTTTCCTCACCAGCTATCAAAACACAGATTCACCAGCACAGTTACAGTTTGGTGTTGAAATGGAAGAAGACAACAATCTACAAGCACAGATTTACTAAACTACACTTATGATGAATCCAGAATACAGCTGCTTAGCTTTGTGTTTGTGTTAGCTTGGGTTGTGTTAGCTTGGGTTGTTTATGTGTTGGCTTGTGTTTGTGTTCATTTGTGTTGTGTAAGCTTGTGTTGTTTGTTAGCTTATGTTGTGTTAGCTTGTGCTGTGTTTTTGTTAACTTGTTGTTCGTGTTAGCTTGTGTTGCTCTGGCGGTTGCAGTGTAGTAACATGCATACATCTTCATACATATTCATATACTATTGTCTTCTTGTAGAATTTTTCTAACATTATTTTTTAATACAAATATAAAAGAATGATCTATTAAACTCATATTATAAAATCTAATGCTGTCAAATCAACTTAATAAAATATATTCATTCATTATTGACTAACTACAAGACTCATTTTGGGGAAATAGTTTAGTTACTTATTTTATAATGATTTTTATAAATGGAAAAATGTGTTCAGCATTCAGCCTTCTGGCAAATCTTTCAATTTGTTTGGATTTGGTTTTGGCCAAAAAATTTGTCTGTGCATTGTCTTCTTTCATCCCTACTTCATATCATTTTAGAAGGTCTGAGATGATATGAGTATACGTCACTGTCATAAAGCTAAAATTCAGTTCAGTCTTTTTCTTGTTATTGTTATCTTTCAGTATTTGCTTGTAATTTAGACACAGATCTTCTGCTTGATAAGACCATTTATGATTAAAATGGCTGATACTGTATGAACATCCAGAAACATCAAAGTTTAAAAACGGCAACTTCAAAATTAGGGGTGTCACAAAATCAGTACACTTGAGTCTTCGTCATGAATGATATGCTGCTGCCTGCCCATTTGCACACCAGCGACCTGTTGCAGTGCTGCCAACTTGTGTAAATTACTGTTGCCATCAGTGGAAGCAGTGATGACGCAAGGGTCTGCACTCACGTCTTCTATCACACACTAAATAAGACTGCAGGCACTAAATAAGAAGTCTTAAATGAATTAAGCATGCACTTGTCTTGGAGAAGTTACCAACCACTGATAAAGTGAAGCAATATAACACTCAAGCACTAAAGCTGGCATCTACAACCACTTCCCACTGATAATCTCAGGACTCTTCAAAGTAAAAGACTTGTCCTTAGCTGTAAAACAAAGCGTCTTTTATTTTGAGTAGGGTCACTCAGTTACTACTTAGAAATGGTGGCCACATAATTCTTAGGGCCAAGTGTGAAACAGACTCACATACACACTAGTGAATACACTAGAGGGCAGTGAGCACACATGTGGGCAATGGGCAGTCCCTATCCTTGGCACCCGGGAAGCAGTTCTGAGTTAGGTGCCTTGCTCAAGGGCAAGAATTGAAACAGCGACCTTATGGATCCCTAACCGCCCAAACATGTTACATCAATCTGAATCAAGGAGCAGATTTACTTTTAATGATCCCATTTGGGAAATTTCTCTCCAGATTTTTCCCATCGGGAATGAATATTCACATACTAGCACACACAATGAGCTCATTCATAAGGTGGTCAGTGACTCAGCTTGGCACCCATTGAGAAATTAGGCATTTCATGCCTCCTCAGTCATGTGTCTGATGCACAAATACTGCTCTTTCACTACAATAGCGCCAGTCATAGGCGTGGCATTCTGACATTGTTCTAGGCTTGACCAATTTTTTTAAACTGTCCATTACATGAATTGGATGTTGAGTTCTACAGAATCAGTTTTGTTGAATTTTGTTTCAATGGGCAGCATAGTGGCTTGGTGGTTAGCACGCTCACCTCTGAGCACTGAGGTTTGAGTCCCCATCTGGGTGGAGTTTCCATGTTCTCCGCGTTCCATAATTAGTTTTATCGCAGAGCCCAAAAGTTCATCTGGGCAAAATCAGGGCTAAAATCATATACTAGTTCAACTTCAAAAATGAAAATATTGCAAAAAAAGTTCATAATTTACTTCAAAAAGTTAAACGGTCATATATTTTACATACATTACATGTAAAATGATTAAAAAAATTAAATGAGCCTTAATTTTTAAAAAATATTTATTTTAATTTTTATGAGCTATAAGCCAAACTGATCAACATTAAAAAATCACAACAAGGCTTAGTAATAACAATGAAAACATTCACATTATTCTACTTTTTAATGTGGCACTGTGGTGTATAGTGTGCACCAGGTATTACATCACAAACTGAAAATGTCTACACATATAGATATAGATTTCAAATCTGCACATCTAAAAATGGAACTGAAAATGCCCAAAATTACACAATGAACTCACTTTTTGAATTTGCACTGTAATAAATGTACATTTAAAAGCTGATGTGTAGCCTTTTAAATCACAATTCACAAGTATATGTGGAGTTTGGCTTAAATTGAACTCCATATATTTATTTTCAGCTTTTATTTTTTAGCTCTACCAAGGTCTGGACATAGACATGGGCAAAATAGTTCTCAGACAGTTTCCGATCATAAATAAAATAGTTTTATCTGTATTTTAGAAATCATAATGCCTGCGTCCTGTGTTTGAGTGTCATTGAGGCAAGAATATGCCTTTGTTGGTGTCTGCTGATGGCGAAATGCCAGTCACAGTATCCACCAGCTGGCATGCCAGGCTCTTCTCATTACCACACTCTTTGGCACCTATAGCAGATTTATGAAAAAGAGAGAGATCGAAATATAGAGAGCTGACGTAAAGCAGGCTGGCTTGATCTGTAGGCTGGGTGATATGTTTACTCTATAACGAGGCAACCTGGAGGTTTATAATCAGGAGGAAACACCATGCATGAGGTGAGCACATGGAGCACAGTCATTACCAAGCCTTGGATCTTCATTTTGACTGGAACATCTGTAGGTTTCCTTCTGAACCAGTCTCTTTCAAAAACCTTCTGATCCTTTCTTCTAAGGGCTGGGCAATATGGTCCAAACATCTTGTCTAACAAAGATAACTTCTGAGTAATAAACAAAATGGTTTATATGGTACTATATTATTATTATTATTATTATTAGTAGTAGTAGTAGTAGTAGTAGTAGTAGTAGTAGTAGTAGTAATTGGTGTCATCCCATTTCAGTTTGCATTGTTTTTTTGTTTTTTTTTTGTATTTCCTGATTAAGTAGTACAAGAAAATATAGATTTCAAATCTGTAATCAGAAATGTAAATGAAAATGCCACAAATTACACCTTTAGCTTAATTTTTGTATTTGTACTGTAATAAATTTACATTCAAAAGCTGATGTTGACCGTTTAAGTCACTGTTCATAAGTGTAGATGGAGTTTGGCTTAAAACTCCATATATTTATTTTTTTAGCTCTACCACACTCTCAGAAAAAAAGGTAGCATTCTGTACCTATAATGGTACAATCGCTTGTCACTCTGGCAGTACCCCTCAAGGGTACGGATGTGTACTTTTATCAATAGTGACAAATGCGTACCCTTACTATTTGTACCTTAAGGGAAGAATTTTGTACCCTTGGAGACAAAGTAGTACCTTTCCCACCCCATGGTTGCAGGTACAAATGGTGGACCTTTTTCAAACGGTAGGTTCCCATAGGGTACTGCCACAGTGACAAAATCAACTGTACCTGAAATATGACAGTTTTGTTCCTTTTTGTGTTCTTTCAGGTGACACTTTTGTACCTTTAAAAAATTAAATGGGGAGAAAGGTTTTTTTATTAATTATTGTAGCTTATTAAAAGTTTCAGCAATTGGAATAATATCAATGTACAAAATAAAAAATAGGAGAAGATCTGCTTCTGGTAAACTAAACCAAACAATTTAACATGACATGTTTCATAGAAGCATCTGTTGTTGTTTTACTTGACTTGTTGTCAATGGAAATGATGCATCTTAAAAAGAGTGAAGCATTCATAAGTACATTCATGTACTTTTATAAGTTTGTACATACACACGTACAAAATAGTACTATGCAAGTTCGAACATGAACCTTTAGAGGTACATGTTACTGATGGGGTACAGTTTTGTTCTTCAAAGTACAGATTTTGTACCCTCATGTACCTTTATTTCTGAGAGTGCAAGGTCTGGACCTCAGTGATCTCATAGATTTGGACAAAATAGTAATCTGACATGTATTTCCTGATTAATTACATGGGATAACAGACATGGGATTTAGTTCTTATTTGATATGTGCTATCATTAAATGTAGTCTTCTTGTTTTCTTCAAACTTGTGGCCTTATTTGTTTATCTTTAAATGGCTGGCTACAATGGCTGGATGGATACAATCCATGTAATGCCATTAAAGAAGCCTGAAGAACTGAACAGAAGGTGGGATATTCTGTAGAAGCACTATCTGTATGGTCACCATAATTCTGAACCTATTAATCAGCACTTAATAATAAAGTCATATCAGAATATTATGATCATTAACCATTTATCAACGGTGATCTCTGATACTTTCCTCATTACTCCTGTGTTCATTATAAAGGTTAACTGGTCCACTGTGGTGTGGCGATTGTTCTGTACCACTTGCCGGAGTTGTCATTCTCTTCTGGCATCAGTGGCTCATGGGGCACCACTGTTGGGAAGCACTCAATGTACTAGAAGTCCATTCTCAGTTCACCTTAACTACAGCAGCTGTAGAACATCCCACAAAGTTGTTGGTTTCTGAGATGCTTTCACCCAGTACCCATCCATGATGCTGGTTTTACACTCTGCTACAACTGACTGTTGTGCTCACATATTTATACATGCTGTAAAACCTGTCACATGACATCTGTGGATCCCAGGATGAGTTCATTTCAAACCAGAGGTCATAATATTCTGATACAATTGTGTAATACCCTCAAATGTGCCTGAACAATATCAAAAATTATTTGAATTGAATCATTTTCATTGTCATCTAAAAACCCAGACCTGTTCTCGAACCTCTTCACATCCCAGAACAGTGAGAGCTTCTCTGCCTCTAAATGCCCTCAGATTACAATCTCGATAAGACTGTCACTGACTTCTGAATTCCTTCTACCTCAAGAGTCACCAGCCCTCATGAATCTGCTAAACACACACACACACACACACACACACACACACTGCACAACCAGTCCCCAAAAATAAAGACAGACTGATGTGAGTAATGTTCAGGATTTGTTCTCAAAATCTCTCCAGGAGGAAGCCGCAGAAGTGTGAAAGATAAGAAAAGTGCAGTGATGTCGTATGAGAGAGAGTTCAACGAGTAAAAAAAGAGCGTCCAAGAGGGGTGTGTGTGTGTGTGTGTGTGTGTGTGTGTGTGTGTTAAGGAATCCTTGGCAAATCTTAAGAGGATTAAACATAAGTATGTGAATGAGAGTGATGGGGAGAAAAGCACAAGCACTTCAGGTTTGCAGAGAGATGGATGGATTGAGATATAGAAAGGAGGAGAGAAAAATAAAAGGATGGAGGGATACATATTTTTGAGATACTGAGAGGAACAGAGAGAAAACAGTAAATAGATGGATGGATAGATAGATTGATGAATAGAGAAGAGCAATTATAGAACAGATAGAGACGATAAAGTGAGAATGATTCATAGATAGATAGATGGACATAGAAAGACAGACATAGATGGATAGATAGACAGATAAATGGATGGATGGATAAGAAGTGAGAGCAATTCAAGGATTGATGAATTAAGAGTGAAAGAATTTATAGAGAAAGAAGGAAGGATGGATGGATGGATGGATAAGAAGTCAGAGCAATTCAAGGATTGATGAAATGATTGAGAGGGAAAGAGTTTATAGAGAAATAAGGAAGGAAGGAAGGATGGATGGATGGATAAGAAGTCAGAGCAATTCAAGGATTGATGAATTGATTGAGAGGGAAAGAGTTTATAGAGAAGGATGGATGGATGGATGGATGGATGGATAATAATTGAGAGCAATTCAAGGATTGATTAATTGATTAAGAGGGAGAGAGTTTATAGAGAAAGAAGGAAGGAAGGATGGATGGATGGATGAATGGATAAGAAGTGAGAGCAATTGAAGGATTGATGAATTGATTGAGAGGGAGAGAGTGTATAAAATGAGAAGACAATGAAAAAGAACAATACAAACGGATGAATGAATGGATAGATAGGGAGAGAATTGCTAGAACAAGAAGATAGAGAAAGAAAGTAAGAGAGAAATGAAGGATGGATGGATGAATTGTATCATTTGTGCAGCAAATTTGTGGAAAGAAGATCTTGGAGACAGAAGAGAGAATGATAGGATGATGGATGGATGGATAGATTAGAGATAGAAATGAGAAAGAGGGAGAGAAGCAGAAAACCCTAAAGTCAGACAAATAACAGTCCGTGTTCTGTCCTCGAGGTTGTGAAATTAAATTTCCTCTAAATGTTAATATGTATTGATTTGATATTTGCTCAACAACAGTAATTTCATTATTACACCCTGATCGTGAAGAGACGTATCAGCTGCACATTAGTCAAGACAGGTGTATGTGGGTGACGAAGAGAAAGAATTCCCAGCATGCATTGCATGTCACAGCGGGCAAACCTTTCTGGAGGTGAAATATTTCTCTCATTAGGACATCAGCCTAGAACCTTGTCTTGTTATCTCTAAAACACACGCTGCTACAGTCTAGAAACTCACCATGCTTTAGTCAACCAAATGTTCAGCCCCTTAAAATTGCCATCATGTCACTCAGACATTTCAGGATTGGCCACGCCCTCCTCTGTAACAGCAAAGACATATTTGCCTTTTTAACATAATGTTTACTTCATTGTAGTAGATTTCTGTCTCACTCAGAAATGTACACAATTTCCCAATGAATTCAAATCCAGCTAATTTAGATCTGGAGCTGCTAACAAATACTACAACTCAATAGTCACCTAAAAACATCAAAATATAGTTTCAATGAGCCTGTTCAAGACACATCCAGATCTGAATTAAGCTTCCACTGACTAGTCGTTGTCCTTTAGAACACACCATAACTTTGTGTGAACAATCAAAAAATGTCTAACCGAGCTCTGAAGTTCTCATGAATACAGAGTATCCAAGTCCAAATCACCACCTGTGTTCCTTTTCTCTCCTTTCCCTCCATTTTTCCTCAGCTCTCTGTCTGCTTCAGCAGTAGTGGTATTTATTTCCCACTTGTTTTCTGAAAACATGAACAAAGGGCAGGAAATTATCACAAGCCAATCCTCTGTGAGCAAATACTAAATAAGTTTAAAGACATTTTATGTACATGGTTGATTTTTTGTGTCTTCCTGGTGACTTTCTGTAAATCAGCCAATCAGAAGAGAGCAATTATTCATGAGCCCACCATAACAGGCAAAACAGCTTGTTTCATTCTAGCGCCAAATCATTGAATAAAAATGGCAGCTTCTGAACATTTTTTACCTCAACCAAAGTCACACACCTACTGTGTAGACATCAGAGAACAATTTAACCTCTCAAACAATCTGGACCCGGTGACAGATCGGCACATGTTCCTTAAATTCAGAGATTAATTACTTTATAAAATTAATATAAAAGAGAGGAGTCATATGAAACATATGAAAACATTCCTGTTATTGAGGCAGTTCAAGATTTTGGTTTAAATAGAAGTGCTATATCTTAAGTTAGAATAAGCGTTAAAAACACTGGTTGTAGTGGACCTGCAATGGGCCCTTTTCTTGTCATTGTTACTGGGTTACTTCATCCTGACTACTGACTTTCTTAAAGGCTCTGACCCTGTAGTTTTGTGCAGATCCATTTCAGCCATTTCAGTTTCTTGATCTGATCTGTAAATCTACTTTTCCCAGTCCCTGGCTTCCTCTCAGCCTAGTTTAAGGAGGTCGGTGATATTGCTTTCTTTATTTTTTTAGGACTTTGTTTTGAGGAGGACACGTGAAAGGCATGCCACAATCTTAATTCCAGTAGTGGTGCGGTACGGTGGCTACTTTTCCATTTTGACATTCAGTGGGCCGCGGAAGCCTCCTGTAGCTGATATAGCAGTTCCAGGAGGGAGGTTTTATGCCCTAGGCTGCCTCAAGTGGTGCTTAGGAAGTGGAGAGGCTCCCCTGGGGTGGCGCTGCACTTGCTGAGTGTAGGAATCTGTTTAGACATACCCCAGGTGGCAGCACACTTCGGGAAAGGGTAGATTCTCTGCCTTTACCACTCTTGAGGTAAGTTTTGTTTATTTCATAGCTCATTTTTCCCATCACTCCCTTCAAGTACAGCAGAAGCGTGTGTGCACCACGCCTTTCCACTTCCTCTGTACTCATTCATCCCCGGCAGTGGCATTTATTGTTTAGTTGTTTGAAGATGTCGATGAACAGTTGAAACTTAATCTAAAATATACAATTTCTAATATTTTATACGAAAAAAACTTCCTTTACAACCGACCAGTGGATTTATTAACCAGTCTGTACAAGCTCCACCATACATACAGTTAAAGAAATTGACTTATTTGTTTTAGGAGGCATGACGTGTAAAAACTGCATCATCTGCATCATCACCAACAGAGAAGGACAGAGCTTTATTAACTCATTACAATCCCAGTCTTATTACATAATAAAGCTTATTATTCAGTAAATACAGGGATATCTTCAGTTATAGTAGTGAGGTATTTTAAGCTAATATGAATGTACTGCTGGTTCTATGCACATTATTAAGCATTATTAAGCTGGTTTAAGCTGCTATTGTGTTGCCAGCCAGTTCTTTGCTTTTAGTTAGCAGAACAGAAGATGTTATAGGCGTGTATTTTCTGCTAATGGAGGGTTGCCAGACTGAAGCCTCCAAAGCTGTACACTCTGAACAGGGCAATTAGTGTAATGTGCTTGGTAATTACAGTGATCGCGTGACTATAATTAGTTTAATTATGCGGTTGAGTAGCTAGCGCAAGAAAGGTGCATGCCGTGTCCAAATCATGGTGCTGAGAAACTGATCTTCAAATAATTTCAATATATATGTTATATATACAGTTCTATGCAAACGTTAGTGCACTTCTGGCTAAACTACGTGTTTTGTTGATTTATTGAAGTGTAACTAAGTTAACTCATCTTCTACAGAGAACAAACTCTACATTTTAACACATGCTTACTCTTTAATTTACTAAACTTATCATATTGGGAAAAAAATCTAACTTAAAATATAGTGTCATGTACAGTATGCTGTGCAGTTTTCTTTGTAATGTCTTTCAGTAAATAAATAAAAATTGTGTCTTTATAAAATTTACATGTATACATTTGCTCCCTGTAGAGAATGTTATTTCAGCAGAACATATAATTTAATCAAACTTTAGCACAAGGCTGTGTATAGTCATGTGTATACTCATTTTTTAAAATCTGTAAAATAAACATCTAACTGCAAAAAATGATACACATTTTATTTTCATGAAAGTTTTCAGATTTCAGATCATTCATAGAAAGCTATGAAGCTGTAAATAAGAAATTAAGATGTTTAGATATATCCACAGTAATGAATATATTTGCACTGAATCCAGAATGAAGTTGTAATAAAACTTATTAATGAATTTCCATAATGTAGAAAACCTTGCCAGTAATTTAAACATTTCCAAAAATCAATAACAGCAGGCCTATATTACATTATTTTTATTATTATTATTATTATTATTATTATTAATTATTTAATGCATTGATCCCAAAATACATGAAATATAGAATGTAACGTGTGTGTGTGTGTGTGTGTGTGTTAGGGTTGTCATAATGTCAAAATACTCACCATTAGGGTCCTGAGTAGCTCAGTGGACTAAGGCACAGTCACTGTGATCAGAGGATCAAGAGTTTGAATCCCAAGTCATGCTGCTAGCCAATACTTTCAGTTCTCTGTGTAACTCTCCATTATATTTAAATCTACTAGAGTTAGGAGGTGTCTGCATAACTAGCATATGACAATGTCTACAGGGAATCATTGTGATGGCGGTTGTAGTCAGTCTTACTATTGCTATACAAACCGGATTCCAAAAAAGTTGGGACACTAAACAAATTGTGAATAAAAACTGAATGCAATGATGTGGAGATGGCAAATGTCAATATTTTATTCGTAATAGAACATAGATGACAGATCAAAAGTTTAATCTGAGTAAATGTAACATTTTAAGGAGAAATATGTTGATTCAAAATTTCACAGTGTCAACAAATCCCAAAAAAGTTGGGACACGTAGCAATAAGTGACTGGAAAAAGGAAATTGAGCATATAACGAACAGCTGGAAGACCAATTAACACTAATTAGGTCAATTGACAACATGATTGGGTATAAAAAGAATTTCTCAGAGTGTCAGTGTCTCTCTGAAGCCAAGATGGTAAGAGGATCACCAATTCCACCATTGTTGTGTAGAAAGATAGTGCAGCAATACCAGAATGGTGTTACCCACCATAAAATGGCAAAGACTTTTAAGTTATCATCATCAACCGTGCATAACATCATCAAAAGATTCAGAGAATCTGGAACAATCACTGTGCGTAAGGGTCAAGGCCGTAAAACTCTACTGGATGCTCGTGATCTCCGGGCCCTTAAATGTCACTGCACCTCAAACAGGAATGCCACTGTCAAGGAAATAACAGAATGGGCTCAGGAATACTTCCAGAAAGCATTGTCAGTGAACACAATCCACCATGCCATCCGCCGTTGCTAGCTGAAACTCTACAGTGCATTTCCACAGCCATTTCTAAGCAAGCTCCACAAGCTCAGACATTTGCACTGGGCCAGGGGTCTTTTAAAATGGAGTGTGGCAAAATGGAAGACCCTACTGTGGTCAGATGAGTCACGATTTGAAGTTCTTTATGGAACACTGGGACGCCATGTCATCCAGACCAGAGAGGACAAGGATAACCCAAGTTGTTATCAATGCTCCGTTCAGAAGCCTGCATCACTGATGGTATGGGGTTGCATGAGTGCTTGTGGCATGGGCAGCTTGCATGTCTGGAAAGGCACCATTAATGCAGAGAACTATGTTCAGGTTCTAGAACAACATATGCTCCCATCTAGACGTCATCTCTTTCAGGGAAGACCCTGCATTTTTCAACAAGATAATGCCAGACCACATTCTGCAGCAATCACAACATCATGGCTACGTAGGAGAAGGATCCGGGTACTGAAATGGCCAGCCTGCAGTCCAGATCTTTCACCAATAGAGAACATGCGACAAAGAAGGCCCAAGACGACTGAACAGTTAGAGGCCTGTAATAGACATGAATGGGAGAGAATTCCTATTTCTAAACTTGAGAAACTGGTCTCCTCTGTCCCCAGACGTCTGCTGAGTGTTGTAAGAAGAAGGGGGGATGCCACACAGTGGTAAAAATGGCCTTGTCCCAACTTTTTTGGGATTTGTTGACGCCATGAAATTTTGAAACATATTTTTCCCTTAAAATGATACATTCTTTCAGTTTAAACTTTTGATCTGTGATGTGTTCTATTCTGAATAAAATATTAGATGTAGGCACCTCCACATCATTGCATTCAGTTTTTATTCACAATTTGTTTAGTGTCCCAACTTTTTTGGAATTCGGTTTGTACATGTTTACTATACTATAATACTAAACCCAAAAAAAAACGTTCTATACCAAAACCCATCCACCCATGTTCAGTGGATCTTTCCTTACATTTCTTCTACCATTCCTCTGTATAAGCTAGGAACACCACCAACTTCACTGTAAAAAAATGTACCTCATGTGTGGTGGCCTGCAGAAATCCATCTGATTTTTTCAAAAATGTTTTTTAAAAATGAAATTTTATCATATTTCAATTGTAGTTTTTACTGTAGTGTTATAATTTGTTGAAACTTGATTTAAAAACAAAAACAAAAAAAAACCTTGACATATTTATATTCTCAACAGCCAGTGAAAGTGAAAGTAAAACTGGCAGTCACAGTCACAGCAACATGCCAGGAAAGCTTGAACATTTCAGAGAGGAATGACACCATTAGAATGTCGTTGTTGATGGTGGGGAGGCAGGGAAGTTGGCATTGCAATGTATATTAAATTCAATATATATGATAATGTGGGAAAAATGGCACCATTAATGCAGCCACCATTTATCAGTGCCTGCATATTTATGATAATTATTCTTTTTCTTTACATTGTTTGACAGTCTTCTTACTCATCTCACAAATTTTATTTTTCTTTCTCCTGCCTCGATTTCCTTCACTACCAATGACATGGATCAATAATTCTGAGGTCATAGCTGTTAAACAGAAAGCAGGGAGCATATCATTCCCTAAGGAAATGGCAGACCCAGGGGGATGTGTTATACGTAGTAACTAAAGGATATGCCATTATTTACAAAGACAGCTTGCTCCAGCTCATTAGATTTTTTCCTATGCAGGGTAACATTCAGCTAACTTAAAGGCCACGCAGAACTGTTTGTCAAAAATATTACAATATACTAAATATTTTGCTTTAGTTTTGCTGTGGACCTAAAAATAATTATGTTCTGATTAGCACTGTATAAATTGTCACTCACCTCAAACCTCTTCAAGTTATTATGTATGTAACAATGATATCATCTCAAGTAGGCTATTGTTTCTGGCACTGTCTCTATAGTTTCTCTGACAAAAGTGATAGACAGGGACAGCCAGCAAATTTCATGGTTTGTGAATAGAAATCGCTTCCAGGCAAGAATTGCTTCTAGAATTCAATGCTAGTCCTTCACAACCAATTTCTAATATACCTTCAACCTTGTATGCTGTCAGCCACAGTTCTGATGATAAGTACCCCCCACCCCAGAGAATGTAAATCAGGGTTGGGGGGTGAAAAAGGTACAGACTTTAATTTCACTTTAAAAAACAAATTCATGGCTAATTCAGAAATATTGAATACTTCAGACACAGTGGACATATAAGAAAGAATTGCAGTAAAAATACTTATTTTATTATCATAAACTATTATAATTATTGTAATTTATCAAACATTAGATACCTGAGTAAGCCAGGAGAGGAGCCTCTTCTCACACTGTGTCACAGATGGAGAAGAGTCTACTGACAGGGAAATAATCCTGCTTTCACTGACCTACCAGCTGTGCACCTTTAATAAATACACAATATTTATCGTAATAAAAATATTCTTTATACACTTTAGCATCTTTAAAACAGCAACATTAACTTCTGCAGCAGATTAAAGCTTCAAACAACCAGCTTCTGTGATAAAAACTGGAAAAATAATATAAGTGGAAATAAAATTCAAATTTAAAACATTAAAGACTGCCATGACTTAAGCTCATGCTATGATCTCTATAAATGAGCACAAGTACAGAATCCAGGATCTCAGATTATATATTTTGTAGTTTGACTAAATTACTGTTTAAACAGTATCAAAATGCTTGTAATATTTCACTTTACGTGTAGTAAATATAAAACTTATGACACTTTAACTTTTTAATTGGAACTTTTTCACACTATTTACATTTTTAGAGATGTACTAACATATAGCGTTAAAATCAGTAGCAACAGCTATATTGATGTCTGAAGGCTTTTTGGTGTTACAAAACTAAAAAAGCAAACTGTAGACACTAAATGTCTTTTCTGATAAACTATATGTAAGTTAAGAGACCAGTTTGGTTGTTAAAAGAACTTCTTAGTGAAGTTTAAAATGTAACCGTATTTTCAGATTGTTAGAAATAATATGTCACAGTTAGCTGTTCTTAAACTAATGAATAGGTTTTAAAAGTAGTCTTGTTTTCCTAAAGCAGTGAAGCTGAACACCTGAAAAAGATTACTGGGTATTGTCACGGAATCTACCCATAAATTACAGCTTCCCCCTCACTTCCTCACTGCTGCATTTGCTCCTCCTCCACATAACACCATCCACAGAAGGCCACCACAGGCCAAGACCAACTCTAATCCACTTAGTGTGGAGAGGAGAGTCATGGCACACATTTTGTAGTAAGCAACCTCATTTCACCTTGACTATTATGCCGTGTGCGCGGGGGAAGAAACCCAGCAAATATCAGGATTAGCATAACACAAATAGCTAAGTCGACTGAAGCGATGATGTGCATATGATTGGAAAGGCCAGGGGGCGTAATTCGGTTTGATACGAGTCCTGGCTCAAACAGCTGTTTGTACACCCTAAGATTTCTCGCTCAAAGCAACTGACACGGTACTGTCACTGTGAACAGGTTAAGGTGACCTATAAATACAGCTTCTAATTCTACAAAAAAGTAATATGTTACTGCCATAGTTGTGGGATGGTATTACAGGGACATTACAGTATACTACAGTATTTGAAGGTACCACAATATTATTAAGCATCATTTCATAGACCCTTTCCTGTGAAGTTGAGCATTTGCCATGAAGTACCTTGAAAATCCTAAATTTAAGTTGCCTAAAATTTGGGAAAGGTTGGGAAAATAGCATGTAGACGTTGTTTGGCTTTGTGGATCCACATAGAAATGCAAACTGAAATATTCAATGAGGTGAAGTCAAAGTGCAATGACACTTTGACACCAAAGTTAGACACCAAAGTTTCACACAATGCTACATCATAGCTAGCAGGTTGAGAGGGATCTTAAAACCCTCTGGAGTCGGATGGTATTTCAGACACTCTGATGTAGTCTGACATGTTTTGACGTTTTTGCAAATTAAATCCATCCAAAATATTTTTTTTTTCCAAAGGGTTACACAAACCTTTGTTCAGCACAAACACAGTTTGTCATTTGAACATTAGACCCTGCAGAATTTTTTCCTAGAAACAAAACCAAACATAACCACTACTACTAATAATAATAATAATAAATATTTTAAATACAAAATCTGTTAATATTCTAACCACTGTGTGTGTTCATGTATTGTCCCCTTAAAAACGTATTACTGCATGTGTAGTCATGTGACTTCACCCCATTAAATCTGCAGCAAGGAACCTAAAATAGAACTCAAAAACCAGCAACTCACAAAAAAAGCTGTGTCTGTCATTTAGACCCATTGTGGTTGTAGTAAAGATGACACTCAAGGAAAAGAATGAAATCATCACTTGTAATGTATCAATTAAGCCTAATATTAATAAGCCAAATAAGCCTAATATTGATTTGAGCTCATATCACCAAGCAGTAGTTCCACGTATATCACTAAAAATTATAGTTAAAAGACAGAAGCCAACAAATCATCCCCTTAATTGTTTTATTTAATATTTTTATTTTATTTAGAGAAATTTAATAATTTAGAACCAGCAGTCCACCCATCTTTTTAATCACTTAATTGTGGTCAGTGTCATGGTGAGTCCCCTTAACCCTTCACTGGGCGCTGGGCGTATGTATGTATGTATGAACCTAAGGTAAACATCAAGTTTGATAGACCTGTTTAAGAAAGTACATTTTTAATTGGGATTTAAACACAGATGTAGAAAGAATATTACGTAGGTCGTGAGGTAGAGCTGTGGAGCAGCATAACTAAAGGCTCTGGACCTCATCGCAGTGGAGCTAATGAAGGGTATACTGAGGAGTGAAGATGAGGAAGATCTGAGAGTTTCTGAGGGCGTATAAGAGTGAAGAAGATCAGAGAGATATGAAGGTGCTAAATTGTGAAGGTCCTTAAATGTAAGAAGGAGAATCTTATAGTCTATTCGAGACTTAACAGGGAGACAGTGAAGTTGGACAGGCGTAATGTGGTCAAAGTGAGAGGTGCGAGTGATGATGTAAACAGCTGTATTCTGCACCAACTGAAGTTTAGAAGCTTAGAGAGCAAACCAGAGGGCAGGGAGGTAAAATAATCAATGCGAGATGTAACCATGGCGTGATCGAGCGGGGCAGTATAACGGGTAATGTTATTAACATGTGCTTCAAAGGATAGTGTGCTATCAAAGATGATACCCAGACTCTTAACCTGAGAAGAAGGCAAGTCTACTGTACTGTCAATAGTAAGTTAAAGACTAAACACTGCTTCACTAAAATAAAATTATATCATCCAATACTATCAGCTTTAGCTCTATTGTAGCTCCTTAAAATTGGTATCTGTACTGATTACACAGCTTGTCATCAGTATCACTTTGGTCCTAACTGATTCTACAAAAGGAGATATTTCAAAAGTTGTGGTTGTGTAGAGCCTTAACAGAAATCAGATGTACATGTAATCCATTTCAGAGCATAGTTACCTTTTAAAAACGATGTATCACTAATGAAATGTATTGTATAGTCACTCTACTTACCTCCAATCTCAGCTGAACATGTTGTCCATCATAAAGACAATGAGTTTTTGTATCAGAGCTATCTCTCATCATCCTCCATTAAGAGTGTGTGTTCTCTGTAATCAAGGCCTGACCACTCCAATAATTGAGTAATAACTCTCATCCGTGAGCTGCCATTAGCTCAAAGGTTAGTCCTGCCTGATGAATGGATGATACAACTAATTAGAATGTGGGCAAGTGGAAGAGCAATAGGTTAGATAACCTCAAGCATTTCCTTCTGTTCTGGAGTTTCTGAATCCTCCAGACGTAGACGTAGTGGAGTCATCAGATTGTAGAAATTAGAATTTGATCCAAATCTAAAGAACTTCAAAGCTTTTTAAATGGTAGACCATTTGCGATGAAGCTGACAGGTGAACTATAAGAAGCCAAGTTTTATTTTTATTTTTTTGAAAGCACATTTCAGAAGGATAGGGTTTTTTTTCCTCTTTTTTAATTTTTGCCAATTTTCTCCCTTTCCCAGTGTGGTAGTCGCCAATTAACCCAACCCATTAGTGGCTCTTCCTATCACTTTACATTGTCCCTGACATGCACACGCCTCCTCCATTGCGTGTGATACAGTCATTTGTTTTAGTAGATTGTAATAGGCTGCCACAGCTTCCTGAATCCAGAATGTTGAGGAAGTTAAAATAAACTATACATCATTTTTTATTATTATTATTATTATTATTATTATTATTATTATTAGTGTACGGTAATATTGGCTAACATTTAGCTGGCAATGCCTCAACACCAATTGTCATTCAACAAGTGTAAACAATTTTCCATTTTAAACAATGTCATATTAGCAGTATTAGTTACATTAAGCATGATTCACTATTATAACTTTAATTTATTGCAAGGTTGTGAAACCTCATGTCACGGCCTCGTCTCTGTCTCAGTCTCGTGTCCACATGTCAAAGAGGCCTGCATATTTTTCTCCAGTATCCAAAACATTGTCTATGAGAATGGAGTGTTTGAGTACTGTCTGTTATATATCCCAGACCTTCACATGCACCACTGTAGCAAGATAATCAGTGTAATTCACGGTCTTATGTTAATGGCTGATTGTTATAATCACAATATGTTCCCTATATCATGTAGCCATGCATTTGACCTTGAATAGAACATTGTAAACTGACTTTAGTTGGTTGTTTTTCCCCATTATAAGGCAGCATTTGAAAATGTGTCCTTTTGACCTTACATTAGCTGTGCAGTGGGAGTAATTTGAGTGCAATTGAGCTTTGATATTAGGCTTAATTGGATGTGTACTTTGATGTGCAGACTACCAAGAGAAGGGTTAGTGGGTGAACTACTCTGTTTAAAAGGGCAAAGCATGGTGGTATGTAAGTGATTTGTATTTGCAGTAGTGGTCTGACATTAATTGCCTTAAAATGAATAAAATGTGAAGCTTGTGGTCATTAACATGTTTATTATATATTTCCTTGATTTGACCTGACAAAATATACAGTAGCTCACCTAAAAAAGCTAGTAGTAGCCAGTTAGTATGAGCTCATGTAGGCTTTCTAGTGATGTACATGTCTAGTCTGTAAGTGAACTTGAGCAAGTGTGTGAAGAGTTCATACTTGTCAAATTTGGTTTTATTCAAACCCTTTTGAGAGTTTCGGAGTGAGAATACCACCAAATAAGTGCACCAAGACCCCTTGAGCTACACTGCAAAAAATCACCTCACAAAAACTAGAAAAAAAGAATATAAAACAGACATAAATCCTTATATTAAGCAAAAAAAATCTGCCAATGGGGTAAGTAAATTTTGCTTAGTAAGATTTCTTAAAATAGGCAAAATAATCTTACAATTGCAGTACTTTTTAAGACAAAAATTTTGGCAGAGAAAAAAAGATTTATTGCTTTAATTTATGCTCATTTTACCTGCTAAAATTTTGTTTTTTGCAGTGAAACCGTAGTCATACCCTGTAACTGGTAAATAAAGCTCAAGATGAGCTGAAATATCTTATTAAGAAAAAGTTAGACATATGTTCTTAGAATGAGCTTAATGTTTTTGTGCAAAACTTGCTTGTTAAGAATTTTTTTTTCTTTTTAGACAAAAAATAAGAAAAAATGTCCATAAACAAGGTTTTTTTTTTACTTTCTTAAAAATCATTTTTTGGCAGTGTAGACAGTATTGGTCCAGTTCTACATAGCTGAAAAGACTAAACATTGGATGTGTTTGCAACCTTATATGATTTCAAAACAGAGTACATATGCATACCACATTATTCTCATCATATGAGTTATGTTGCCCATTTAAGTTTGGTACAAGTGTTGGAAACTTCTCTTTGTATGGAACATTTTTTAGTATGTGTGGTGACTCATTGGTTTGACTCATTTAGCAGCTCTTGCTGAGATTGGTGAGAACTGGCACAAATACCACCATTTATACACAGCCCCAAATGGTACATTTAGACCTGTGAATGATGTTTGGCCAGTTTGCTAGTGTAGTGGATGATCGTTGACATGACATCTTGTCATATATGACATACCAGGTCTTCTATACTGTTTATATTCAACCGACCCTCCCTCCCAGCCATGAAAACAAGAAGTAATTGATCTTTGTTCACTCAATGCACAATCTTGTGCATTCATATGCTTGTTCGGAATGCTAGTTCCTAACAAATAACTATGTCGGCTTTGTCTGATCACTTTCCTTGAATTTATGAATAAGTGCAATATCATTCTCAGTGAATGAGAAGAGCTAATGAATAGGTTGAATAAACACCTATTATCTTCTCCATGACTGTGTCTGATTCATTGTTTGTAACTTTAAAGGCTCTCAAAAATAACGTGACTGATGTCTTATGCTAAGGCACTGGAGAATGGCATTCCTCTGCTCTTATTCATTTTCAAGTCATGCTCATAAGCCATTCTGTTGGTATCCTCTAAGCATGTATAATAAATATCACTGTTGATTCAGATGATTGACGTTTGCGTGTAGTTGCATTGGTAGTGATCTCACGGTGTGCTTTTGTTTGCAGTGGAGTTCATGTACCTGGACTTGGCCTCCTTGAAGTCAGTGCGGCAGTTTGCCCAGAGGTTTAAATCCAGGGGTCTGCCTCTGAACGTTCTTGTCAATAACGGTAAGTAGCTCAAATGAATGACCTGACTTTGTACTTGATTGAAAACCATTAGCCCATAAGACCTTATGCCCATAAGACCACACCAGTGGTTAGCACCAGAATTAATTTTTGTACAATGTTTGTGTACAGCATTTAAAAGTTATCTTAAAGTGCTGAATAAGTGATAATTAAAATTGACAGTAAATGTACAAAATGTAGTGGCAGCCAATCAATCCACCCATTTGCTAGGACTCTCCCAATCACTTGTAATGTCCTTGAGTCTAGGAGGGGGAAGGTACACGCCTACTCCAATGCATGTGAAGTCAGTCACCACCTTTTCCAACTGCTGCCAATACATTATCATTGGGTATTCAACACGCTCGGAGGAAAGAGCAGTATCCTCAACTCCGAGCCAGCCATCTGACTTTACTTAATAGTGATGGGGAAAGAGCATCATCTACCCACCTGGAGAGAGCACTGACAATTTTGCTCTCTCAGGTCCCGGCTGCTGATGGTGAAGCAGCAGGACTGGGATTCGAACTGACCATAGATAGACCACAGAATTAAGCAGAGATGCACAATGTATCAGCAGTTGATATACTATTTGTCAATAATTGGAAAAACTAAATTATTGTTTATGTATACTTTGTGTCCTATTTTTAGCTTGTATTGTGAGAATGTTACTATTTCTAGACATAACAGCATCCTCTACTGACCGTAGGGTTGTCACCCGTCCCGTAAAATACGGAATCGTTCCGTATTTGTAAATTAAAAGTCGCGTTCCGTATTGATGAAGGTTCAACTGAGACAGAACGATATGTGTGAATGAAAAGAAAGTCTCCTGCTCTCTCTCTCAGCCTCTCTGTCGTGTTTCAGCAGAGTGTGTGTGTGAGTGATGGGTCATTGGCAAACAAAACGGCTGTTAGAGTCGACTCTTTGAAGTGAACGATCAGAGCCGATTCATGTCTTTGAGCCAGATTCATTTTCCCCTCTGTTGTAGTCATACGAGATTGGTCAGTTACACCATGTAAGGTGGGGTGTTGCTATATTAGTATTAACTATAATTGTTGCATGTGCACACACAGAGAGAGAAGCTACAAAAAGACTCTCTCTGACGAAAACTCTCTGCATATGACAAAATGACATAAGTATAAATAAATAAACACACATATAAATGACTAAATAAATAATTACCCACAAGTAATTGTATACACAAAAAAATAATTAATTTTGTCATGAAAAAGAACATACATATATTTTTATGAGGAATTCTTGTTTGGCTCACTTTTGAAATCCAAAACAGACAACAAAAATGTACTGAAATATGATCATCAGTATTGAAAGTGTTGGGGGATATGTGATTTTTCTTTTTGCATGATACATGTACTACTACCTGTATTGTAACCATAATTTACTTATTTTACTTTATTAAGCCCTATTCCTTTATTAATTAATGATCATTTTGTGATATTTGAGATACATATATATAATTCTTTTCTTTTTGTTTCTGTTCTGTTCTTTCTGTAAAATGCAAAACTCTATAAATATATATTTTAGAAAAAATAATTATTTCAGTTGTTTTTACATTTCTACATTTAGTTCATTTCATTCACTGTTGAATTGCAATTATTTTATTACTAGTAAGCTAAGCAGCAAAGAAGAAGAAGAAGAAAAGTCTTTCAATTTGGGAGCTGTAAGAGGTCTTTTAAGTAAACCAAGCCATAAAAGCCCATCACTGGTCGGAGTCGTGACCAATGAAAGCGTTGTCTGCATTGCTAAGATACACCTGAAAATGGTGCGCAGTAAAAAAAAATTGCATCTACCGAAGGCAATTTTAGTCCATTTTATGTTTCTCTGACAGTGTAAGATCTTTATAAAATATGTGGCCACCAATGGGCATAGTGTAACATGAATATTAGATTACATATGCATATACAATTTGTTAGATTAGTAACAGTATCAGGCACTGTCAGTTGTTAATTATTGTAATTGTATCTGACCAGAAAATTATATATCGATGCATCCCTGGAATTCAGTATGAGAACTGCTTCAAGCAGGTGGGTGAAGGTTAATTAGTGTAATTAGTTTTGTGATGCTAATTAGTGTGCTTAAGCCTTGTAGCTTTTGTACAATATCAGACAAAGAGCCAAGTAATAGTCAAAGTGAATAAAAATGGATAAACATTTGAACAAAATTCAGCATTCATGATTGCTGCAACATGTTTAACTATGCAGTTGAACAGTTTTAGGAAAGATGATGCAGTTTGCTATTAGTAATATACAGGATATGTTACCATAATATATACAACATAAATATACAGTAAACATCCATTACATTTGAAGCAAGCAAAATTTTCAACATCAATCATGTCCTGGCTGACTAATTTGGGATACTCTGAACTCTGTTTTGGTGGTTTTTGAGAGGTTGGTTTCATTTTTCTTTACAAACTGCCATCACCTGGAGCAAGGTCATTGGCTTCAGCTGTCGACTTGACCCCAGTTGGAAACCTCCAGTCATCTTTCATCCATTCATTCTGAACCCCTCTGTCTAACAAGCTGTGTCAAAGATTATACAATTAGCAATTAAGACTTGTCCACTGGCACTTACCAGAGAAAACCTAACACTTCTGTGGCACTTTTTTTTTTTTGGTAGTGTCTGGTCCGTGTCCTCGCGGCCTTAGGGGTCGTTTGTTTTTAACTGGACAAACGACAGCTCTTATTTAGCCACCCTCCCCAGGGAGCGTCTCCAAACGACAAGAACAGTCACACTCTGTCCTGTCTCAAATGGGGGAGAATTAATAATTCACACTATCTTTCTCACTCTCCTTCTCTCTCTCTCTTTCTCTCTCTTAGTGTCTCTCGCTCATTTGTTCTCCACTGCACACATCCCTTCCTGCTGATAACAGCTGAAGGACAAACGCATTTGTGCCGCCCCATTGAGGGCCTAATGATGCAGAAAGGTCACTGCTTGACCCCCTCAGCGCCTCTGGAACACTGGCATCGAGGCATTATGGGTATGCCGCAAAACTCATCTCTGGACGCATCCTCAGCTCTCCCTTGAGGCTTCTCCCAACTCAGGTTTTTTTTTTTGCTTGTTTATTTATTTGCAGGTTATGCAGCTGTAGGATCTTATCTGCACCCTTCTGTTGTTGTTGTTGTTTTTTTTGCGTAATTAAAAAAGCATAATGTTTAATTTTGTTTTTAAGTACATCGTTGGACGGAGCGTTTCTGTAATCCTGATTACCATTCGCCCCTGGGGAGCCAAGCGGTAATTCTGTTAAGAGCACAATTATGATGAAACATGTGTTTTCACGAAAGGCTTATTCTTGCATGGGGAATAGGCTGTGCACACAGACAATAGGGGTGCTTGATCTTTGGCAGGGATTTAGCACAGATTATTCCCATGTCATATTGAAATACTCCCCCTGGTCTAAAATTATCCCAGATTTGCTGTACAGAACAGAACCTTTCAAATGGTAGCACCCAGACAGCTCATGCATCAGGTGAAAAGAACAAATTTTGGCTCAGCATGACCTGCAGTGATCTCTGCATTCATTTAATTTCCTTCACGTCATCGTTCCACAGTGAAGCTGTAAAGTACTTGTCAAGAGAATGCATATTAAATGTAAACCAATTGTTGATCCTTTCACAATATTTATCTTAAGAGATTTTTGTAAGAATGTATAAGCGATTTTTATACAATTTACCCATTGTAAGTAATATTATATGATCTTATTGCACATAGTCTTTTCAATAAAGGCTCAGACCAGCAGATAACACCATCATCCCTTGTTGATGACTGACTGATATCACAGTGTTGAGGTAGCACTGTGAAGCCACCCCATCCAATCAACCCTTCTGTTTACACCAACACTGAATGTGAATTTCAGTTTTACTTTCACTTTCAGCTGCTCCTTGTTTGGAACATAAGCTCCCTCTTCAGACGCATAAAGCTTGTTATACACACATTTGTATTTTAATGCTGATTTGTCATTGTTTTGTACTTATTGGTCAGTGAAGAGTGCTTTTCAGTGAAGAAGTAGTACCACATTGCACCAGAGCAATGCTAACAGACTAGCTCGCTAACCAGCTTCTTGTTCTAGATATTAACTCTACAAGTTTACAAACCTCATTTCTGTAAATGTTGGGGCACTTTCAAAATATGCAACAAAAACTTATACCTGTAATTTGAAGAGTTAATTTGGTGGTAATAATATGAATGTGTATAGTTCAAAAATAAAAAATATATATATTTAAATTAGGGATGCACCGATACCACATTTTTTCAAACCGAGTACGAGTACAAGTACTTACATTTAAGTACTTGCCGATACCAAGTACCAATAA
>BRDA01008547.1:0-22113 GCA_036984385.1 Crenuchus spilurus | reverse complement strand
TTATTTACGTTCAGTACTTGAGAACTGTTCTGTGTCGACAATTGACTTTCGGTAAGGTCCACTGATGGAGTTTGAGGTAGTCACCTGGAATGGCTTTCAGTTAACAGCTGTGTCTTGTCAAGAGTTCATGACTTGCATTTATTGCCTCTTAATGTGTTTGAGACATCAGTTGTGTGTCTACTTTGAAGTAAAATCTAAAACATATTTTGTTTAACACTTTTAAATTTACTACATGATTCCTTATGTGTTCACTCAGAGTCTGGATGATGTCAGTATTCATTTACAATGTAGAAAAAAAGAAAAAACATGGAATGAGGTGGTGTGTCCAAACTTTTGAATGGTACTGTACATTTACATTTTGCACTTACTGTTTTTATAGTCATTTGCATTATTTGCACACACCATAAATGTCTGCTGCTAGAATACTGAACTTGACTACATTGTATTCCCTCAGTACTGTACTGGTCAGTGCTACACTGTCTTTTGTGCCTTTACAGTCCTGTTTTATGTACAGTTTTACTGTTTTGTGCCTTTTTTTATTTATTTTATTTGTCATGTGTCTTGTGTTACACCATGGCTGCTGGAGGAATTTTTAAAAGTATGAATTTTTTCATTCATCAAGTCACCATTTATAGTTTATTATCTATATATAATTACCATACTAAAAGCTTTTCACTTCTTTTCTTGAATTCAGCCGGTGTTATGCTGGTTCCAGAGAGGAAGACGGAGGACGGGTTTGAGTTACACTTTGGGCTGAACTATCTGGGCCATTTTCTGTTGACCATCCTCCTGCTGGACACGTTGAGGAAGTCGGGCAAGAGCGGGCAGTGTTCCCGCGTCATCACAGTGTCTTCAGCCACACATTATGGAGGACGTCTCGACCTGAATGACCTGCAGGGCAGGTGAGCTTAAAGGTTAAAAAAGGACACTTTAAATGATAGGTTTGGACATGTTTGGTGTCTGAAGCTTGCAGCTTAAGTTTTAAGGCATTTTTAGTAGTTTTGGTATCGTGTTAGTTGGTTTTTTAACAGACAACTCAAGCTTTGAAATTGACAAACCACAATGGAGGTCTTTCAACACTGCAGATTTCCAATCCACTTGAAGCCATGCCTATTTCACAAGGCAATGCGAAATGCAAAAGTCAAGTGTCACCGGGCCTTTACACTGGAACTCTGAGGCTGATGTAGCTAAGAAGTAGAGTTAGCATCATGTGAACTGAAGGCCTCAATCATCACAAATAGGTTAGTGAATTTTCCATGTAGCACACTGCTACTCTTCTGAATGCTCTCAAAAACTCATTTTCAGTGGGCATTCTTATCAGAGATGAAGGCTGCCATTGTCTTATTAGTTCCATTTGTGCATCCTCTAACACACTGAACATATTAAAAGGTGTTATCTTCATATTAGCTTAGTGGAGATGACAAGTGAAGAAATACATCTCCCATATCATGCCCACATCTTTGTATTTATTGTCAGTGAGGCAGAAAAGCAGACAGATAAGGATTTATGGTGGTCAGTATCAGTATGTACAACTTGGTGAAAACAAGTTTTTATAGCCAAAGGCTTTAAACCTCCCTGCTTTTCTTATTGAGTCATGTTAAAAGACTAACTTGAGCAAACATACTGGCTAACGCTAACAATGGACAGATGCTAACAATCACTAACTAGCACCATTTCTTTTCATTTCTGACTTCAATTAGCAGCATTAGCCTTTCTGACTGAACTGTTGATTGAATCACAGGAGCTGACCTGTCACTAACTAGCACTACGGCTGTCATGATTATGATATTATTCACATAAATAATCATGATCACCAATTGAAGTGTCTCATTTTGTTCAGTGTGGTCAACTATTAACCCTCTGGAGTCAGTGCTCCTGGCAGTGGCATATTAAAGGAAATCTGCATAAACACTTATATAACTCTGCAAACCTTTATCCTAGAAACAAAACAAAACACCCTGGAAACCTTGAAGGGTCTACTTTTCAAATATGTATAGCTTGAATTGAAATATATTTTTAGATTCTTGTGAGATGAGCTTAAATAAGCAGACACACGTCTGTGAGAAAGACTTGGACAACTGTGCATATTTCCCCACTGAAAGATGCGCTCTGTCTTTTATGTGATAAATAATTACGTAATTATTGGTAATTCCAGACATTGCATTGGTTGGATTACCGGCTGTGGAATGTGTGGAATCTGGATGTGAACAAAAGATCCACCTCACACCTATTTCATGAATATTATATCGAGGAGCTACTGAATGAGTCAGGCACATGTCAACTCACATTAGTTAAGCTTTAGAAATAAAACCACATACAATTTATAAAAACTGTAATGATCAGTGTGTAGCCAACACCTCTGTTTATTCAGTTCTGAGCTCAAAAGTCTTGGCTAGAAATGTTTAGTGTTTTTTTTTCACAATATATCAGTACATCTGAAAATATATTTTTAAAAAAGTCTAAGTTTAGAGCAGATTTAATCAAAATATAGATTTATCAGTTACTGGTGGGTGCTCACATACAGTTCCTGGAAACACAGTTCAGCTGTCCTGTCTGTCCACCAGTAGCTCCAGAGTGACCACAGAGCATGATCTCAAATGAATAAACATCACTGTCTGCTGACCTCGAAAACTTTCACAAACCCTTGTTCCCTGTTCACATCAGTCATTAACATGTGTCCTGGTTGAGCCAATTATAAGTAGCCAGGACAAAGAACAAGCGTGAACAGGGTATGAAGCCTCTCAAGGATGCATTATAATCCAGTCAAACGACATTTGAAAGTGGTCAGAGATGCTACATTATATTTGTCTCAATGCATTTATGACCGTAATAACCACCGCCTGCAACTGAGCTACTGCTCCAGCTGGAAAATATAATATCCAGAAGTTGGGCTAACAGACCACACGAATGGAAAGTCTGAAAGAGCCCAAAACAGCTCACCTAGACATTTCAGTATCAAAACAAAAGCAGCGGGAGAGTGATGGCATTGATGTGTGAAATGCCCCTCCTCCAGCAGAAATGATGTGAGAAATCTAATCACAAGTGGTCAAAGGAGATGCATTTAAAAGGTGAGGTGTGAACGGCTGTGTGTTTTGGCAGTCAATTGTGATCAGATCACCTGAGATGCATATTAATGCCAGGTGTGAACAGAGGCCTTTGTTTTCATAACACTTATCATTTTCCATTAATTCAGTTAATTCATCTTTAACATAACTGATGAAAATTCTTATTTTTGTCTGCATCACGTTCAAAATGTATTGTCATTTCAGCTATATACAATACAGTACATATTGAAACAAAACAACATTCCTCGAGGACAAGGTGCAGCACAGAACACAAGTAAATGACAACATATAATAAACATACAATAAATACAAGCTCTAATAAATACAGAACGCTGCTTGTCTAACTAGCCTAAAACACATTACAGGATGAAGGACAAATGTGATGTTGGTCAGTACATGGTACTGAGTGATATCCAGTGGGAAGCAAGATTCCATCCTACAGTCTACAGTGTGTGTTTTTAGCAGCAGTTTTAAAATAATTTCAGCAGATTTATAGTACATGTACAAATATGCAGTGATATTTAATCCCTGAGAGTAACATTGTGTGAGTAACACTGTGTGAAACTGTTGGACAGTCTAGCAGTGAGCATTCGAATGCTGGTATCTTCTACCAGAAGGCAGCAGAGTGAGAGTTTTCCAGATGCAGCGCTTCTTGTAAATGTCTGTGATCTCCTCAGCCGTCCTCACACAATACACTTAAGACTCTTACGGTCAGATGCAGTGCAATTCCTAAACCAGACAGTAATGCTGCTGCTCAGGATGCTCTCTATGGTTCGTCTGGAGATGTTGGTGAGAATGGGGGGTGATAGATGAGCTTTCCTCAGTCTTTTTGGAAACTAGAGACGCTGTTGGACTTTCTTAGTTATGGAGCTGGTGTTGAGGGACCAGGTGAAGTTCTCCGCCAGCTGAACACCAAGGAGGAGGCATCAATGTTCTGCTTATCTCAGATAACTGTTTAAAAGTAATTGTTGTTATACAAAATAATCACATATGTAATAAATGTGACAGCCCTAACTAGCACTGATTGTTTTATATCATTTCTTATCGACTTCAGCTGAATGTTAGTCTGAATTGTTCATTGTGTCACATAAACAGACCTACTAGGACACATATCCATACAGCATGTAGTGTTCATAACGTTAAAATATCTCTTCCTTGCTTGCTTGGCTGTTTTTTTCTCTATTTTCTGTTCTGCACTGACAGTATTCATTCTATTCTGTAAACAAGTGAATGAAATATGGCAAGCTCTTGCTGTCATGCCCTGTATGCAGCATGTATGTGGGGGTAGGAGTGGTGGTGTGTGCTAGCAGAGTGGATTGGTACATTGGTGTAGTGTTGTGTCCTTTGAGAAACAGAGCGAAGAGAACAAGTAAATAATTCACATGTGTATGCACTGACTTGTCAGTTCTGTATTGTATCTACACTCCCTGGTCATCAGAAATACCAAGTGTATAGCTTTTACCATTACTGACTGGTACTCACCTGTTGCAGCACAACATCCTTCTATCTTGTCTATCAACTGAAAGAGACCACCATAGGACCATCACTGTCATTTAGTATTATTTGACTGGTGGCCTAGCCGTAGTGGTAAAGTATTCTGTTACATGGGATTCAGGTAAACATTTTTCTCTCCAAATTCGTAGTGTTTTTGGCTGTGTGTTACAAGTTAATATGGGCCAATGTGGTTTTACTAATATCACAGATAATACAGCAGTAATTACTGTCCTTTTGGTTGTGTTGATCTTTCACTAATGCTTTACACACTTGTACGAATGGGGAACCCAGTTTGAGGCATGTAATATAACTATTACAGTATCAAATGACTTGATGAATATGAACACAAAACACTATTTAATATAAAATATATGTAATATATTAAAATATACATGTAAAACCAAATACCCCAATATTCTCAGTTATCATTTTTGACCCACTGAAATTGTCAATAGAGATGCACTGAAAAATCGGCAAACAAAATGATTCAGTCGAAAATGGCAAAAAACAGTGAAACGTGTAAAGACCAAATTATTTATACCTAACAATGATGATTTTAATGAAATTTTTTAGACATTCATAATACTGCTTTTCTTCACCAGATAACAAAACACAGATTCACCAGCACAGTTACAGTTTGCTGGTGAAATGGAAGAAGACAACAAACTACAAGCACAAATTGCTTTGTGTTTGTCTTAGCATTGTGTTTGTGTTAGCTTGTGTTTGTATTAGCTTGTGTTCTGTTAGCTTGTTTGTGTTTGTTAGCTTGTGTTGTTTGTGTTAGCTTGTGTTGTGTTTGTTAGCTTGTTTGTGTTAGCTTGTGTTGTTTGTCTTAGCTTGTGTTATGTTTGTTAGCTTGTATTGTTTTTGTTAGCTTGTGTTTGTTTTAGTGTGTTGTGTTTGCTCCGGCAGCTGCAGTCTTAGTGACAGTCTTACAACTGCCAAAATAAATGTTAATTGTTTCAATGTCTGTAGCCAGTGACACTACAATTAAACACACAAAACATCCATGTCACTTACATCATTGATTTTAGCCATTTTTTTCCATTTTTTTTCCATTAAATATTAGTAATAATGTAACATACATGCATCTTCATTCATATTCTTATATTACTATCTTTTGTAATTTTTCTAACATTTTTTATATACAAATATAAACCAATAAGCAATTATAGTCATTATTAAACCTAATGATGTCAAACCAACTTATTAAAATAAACATTCATTCCTGACTAATTACAAGACATATTTTGGGAAATAGTTTTGTTGTATTTTTTATAATGATTTATATAAATGAAGAACTGTGTATTCGGCCAAATGTTTCAGTTTGTTCCGTTTTGGCCAAAAAAGTTCATTTTGGTGCATTGCTTGGTTGCATTTATTACGATACTTTTTTTAACATTTACATAAATACAGAATGTCATTTCATCAGCATCTGCACTTTAGATTTTATGGATGCTTGAAAATGTGGCATTAAATTACATGAAATATTTGTTACTCTGGTTTAATACATTTATTTGGTAGCATAAAAGTGTAAAATTATTATTCCAGATTATGTGTGTGATTAATTTTTATTGTTCTGTCTGTCTCAGGTCATGTTACTGTGCTCATGGTGCGTACTCTCAGAGTAAACTGGCACTGGTGCTCTTCACCTATCACCTGCATGACCGACTGTGTGCTCAAGGAGATCCAGTAACGGCCAACGTTGTGGACCCAGGCATGGTGAACACAGCTCTGTATGAGAATCTCAGCGGCCCTGCTCAGCTGGCCAAGAAACCTGTAGCCAAACTGCTCTTCAGGGTGAGAACAAGAAATAGATTGTTCAGTGTTTTGTGGGCTGAAAAAATCACTGGTGGCCTTTTCTTACCTCTTAGCCAGTTTCGATGAAGGGTATTTCAAACATTTAAAAGGTCTGACAGAGGGCATGGCACCCACCCCAGTAGCTGTGGAAATGCTGATTTCTGTAGTAAGTTCTTTGAATGGCATGTGAATGACATACCATTATTTTTTCAGAAGTGTTTAATGCTTGGATACAGCTTGGTAAAATTATTTCCTACAATGAAATAACAACGTGGCTCAATATTTCAAGCACTCAGCACACTACAGATCTGTTTACTCACAGTCCCTCAGGTTAGCAACTTGGCTTACCTCAGCTTAGCATCTTAGCTTACCTCAGCTTAGCAACTTAGCTTACCTCAGCTTAGCATCTTAGCTTACCTCAGCTTAGCATCTTATCTTACTTCAGCTTAGCAATTTATCTTACCTCAATTTACCTCAATATAGCATCTTGGCTTATCTCAACTTAACAATTTAGCTTAACTCAGTTTAACATCTTAGATTACCTTTTAATTTAGCAGTTGACTTTCAGTTAACAGCTGTGCCTTGTCAAGAGTTCATAACTTGCATTTCTTGCCCTCTTAATGTGTTTGAGACATCAGTTGTGTGTCTACTGTGAAGAATCTAAAATCTAAAACATGTTTTGGTTTGTAACACTTTTAAGTCTACTACATGATTCCTTATGTGTTCACTCATAGTCTGGATGACTTCCGTATTAATTTACAATGTAGGAAAAAAAATTTAAACATTGAAAGAGAAGGTGTTTGACTTTTGGCTGGTACTGTATTAACAAAAATGTTTACATACGCGCTTTCAAATACTAGCACATTTTCATTTTTAGTATAACAAAACCGTAAAGATATTATTATTGATTTTCTATATGACTCTATATGATCCTATATAAATTAAAGTCATATAGGTGGTAATTAGGTAGCAGGCATAGCACCTATATGCAAATCAACTGAAACTAAGCAGGTCTGGGTCTGGTTAGTACTTGAATGGGAGACCTCCCACAAATAAAGCTGCATGAAGTTGATGTTCTGGCTATATTTCACACTTCATCCCGATCTTGGTAAACTACTTGGGGGGGGGGGCGTATGATGTATTACATGTTCAGTGTTCAAATAATTTTTTTTTGTGCTTGAACACAAATTTTATTATTATTAATTATTAATAAATATTGACAAATTATTATTTATATTTTATTAATAATTACTAGTTACTATTAATAATATCTATTAAACGTGATTATGAATAATAAAATAATAAAAGTTAATATTAATCTTTAATAAAATATTAACACATTATTACATATTATTTATAAATAATAAACTGTTAAAAGCATGTAGCATAAAATTATCACCCAGTCATTTTCAGTCAACTTCACTTCAGCTCATTATCACCAATGTTACACATATGTTTGGACTGTGTGGTCAATAGATCTTATTTACACAGAATTATACCTCATTTTTGAGTTAAAATAAGCAGAAATTCTTAATTATTTTGATAATAGTTACACTTAGAAGCATGTAAATAGATGGCTTATCACAGACTGGTAGACACACGCAAACAGACACACACTCAAATGTAAATATTAATGTATTTTAATATGAAACCTCTGATATTAAAATAAGTCTAGCTGATATGACACAGGCAGAACTAACACTCAGCATGTTAACAACTTAAGAGGTGAAAGTCCAGCTATTTGAGGGAGTGACAGCAGCGACAGCCAATCACACGTTAGCATGATACGGCAGAGCCAATCGGTGAGCTTGTGGGCCGCCTAAAGGAAAATAGGTTTTAGATTGAGCAGCTAGTATTCCTGTATGCTCTCCCGTCTCCATCTAATATAGCGTAACATCTCACTCAAGCGAACCGAATGGAATAGTAGTAGGGTGAGACTAGTTTGTGAACGAAACGCTTCTCAAGTAAAACAAAATCCCGGATGTATGTGAAATTCTGCCCGGACGTAATTTTTAAGTCTCAAAAAGAGGACATGTCCGGGTAAAAGAAGACGTCTGTTCACCCTAACTAACATGACATGTTAGAAATGTACTTGTGATGACTGTTTTGTAGCTTGTCCGCATGATCTAGACCAGTGATCCTCACTATTTTTTTCAAAAGAGCCATATTGACAGATCAAAGTCAAGGACAGAGCCACAATATCACCCCAAGTCACTCAAATAATGGAAAAAAATAAACAACCCACCTATGGACTAAACCTTTGCGCACTGAATATATTGCTCTAGCTAGCTTATAGAATCGCTGCTGCCATGTAGCCACCCTGCTGCAGGGTTGCCAGGTCCAACTAAAATATCCAGCCTAAAGTCAGTCTAAAACCCGCCCTTTAGAAGCTTAAACTAGCCCAGAATATGTCTCTCACACGTTTGAAGCGAATGGCAAAACAACTGTGTACGAGTGTACTTAGTATTTTGTTTATAAAGGATTTATTATGATTATTGCTATTTATCTTAAAGTCATTAATAATATGGTCACATGAGTGTTTTATTAGTTCTTTTATACGTGTTAAACCGTGAACCTGGCAACGGCAGTCTCGTGCAGCCTGCTGTTGGAAACAGTGTCTGTGTTGCCAGGTTCCACAGTATCCCCGATTTGGAACCAACTTTAATTGAGGCAAAATGAGAGGGCAAGTGCTTGGAATGTAAAGCGCATTACATTATAGGTCTCTGTAGCACGCTTTTAAAATACTTTGGCTGTTCTGGCGTACTTTCCGTCACGAAAGCCACCAATAAAGCACGGCGAGCCGCATGTGGCTCGGGAGCCGCGCAATGAGTATCCCTGAGCTAGACTAACTATACTGTGATATTATAGTACGTCTAGACAGATTGTTATATCACATTTTGTTTTGACTTTTATTGTTGTTTTGTTTCTCTGTGGCTGTCACCAGGACCAGCTGGTCTCCCGGAATTCATCTCAAAGTCTCCAGGTTTCCAAGCTATGATGTATGTCAGTGTGAAGGATAATTGGATTTATTTTATCTCTGCACATCAAAAGAGAGAGAGGTAGAGAGAGAGAGTGTGTGTGTGAGTGTGTTTTCTTGCTGGTAATCATATGTGACTCTTTCAACCTTTCCGATGTATCCTGATTCCTCCTGGATTTCAGATCAGAGGGGAAAAAAGAACAAAAGAAAAAACACTGTAAGGAAAGAAAGCCGCGGTTGCCGTTGCTCTCAGAGGTGCAGGTTAGAACAGTGCAAAGTTTGTGGGAAATACACAGTATTTTTGGGGCATTAGCTGTACCAGATTTACATACCAGCCAAAAGTTTTTTACCCCAATTTCTCCAGGTACTTAAGGCGAATTCAGTTTAATCTTTCAGTGCACTCTGAAATGAAAGTGTAGTACAAATAAGCACTTGACGTTACACAGTAAATCTGCCAGTGTTAAATCAACACTGTTAGAGTTAAATTAACACTGAGGGTGTCAAAATGTAACACTCCCAGTGTTAATTTAACTCTAATAGTGTTGATTTAATCAAAATTGATTTAATCAATTTATAGATCAAAATGTATCTAAACTTTGGACTCATCAAAGCAGCACCTTTGGTAGATATAACTGCTGCTTCCTAAACAGGTAACATGTTTTGGTGGCTTAGTGGTTACCATGTTCACCTCTTAGCGCTGAGGTCTTGGGTTCAAGTCCCCATCTGAGCGGAGTTTCCATGTTTTCCCCGTGTCTGCGTGGGTTTCCTCCGGGGTCTCTGGTTTCCTCCCACAGTCCAAAAACATGGAGATCAGGTGAATTGGATACTCTAAAATTATCCTGGTGTGTGTATGAATGTGTATGTATGTATGTATGTATGTATGTTGCCCAGATATGGTTGGCACTCTGTCCTGGGTGATGCCCCTAGTGCTCGATGCAGTCCTCCAGGTGGACGGTCACTTCCGGTTGAGAGTACACTGTGCACGACTGGCTACAGCTTCTCGCCGGAGTGTGTGGTGGAGTGTGTTGATTGTAGAGCGTCCTTGGGTATCATGAAAGGCGCTGTATAAGTGTAACGTTAATAAAAGGTAACACTGAGGTGGTTTGGCCAAGAGGAAAGCCTTCCAGTATGACCAGAGAACCTCTCTAGTGTCCTTTATCCCACAGAACATCACACTTATCTTTCGCATCCAAATTTAATTTCCGTGAAACTCGTACTCTTGTCAAGATGAGTGTTGATATTAAATGATTTGTTCATTGCCATGGTGATTTTTCTGTTCACGGGCTCATATTGGAGGCGCTGGGTCAAAGCTTTTGGGGTTTAAATAGATATGAATCTCATTCTGTTTACCAAGACAAAGCATCACATGTTTGGACATTATAGGAATGACCTGATTACTTACTTCAGATACTAGATTATCTGATGTTAAAAATAGCAGCTGTAGATATTTATATCTATTGTTTTTGCTCTGAGGTGTACTTCATGTTTTTAGATATGTAAACACTACCATTCAGGTGTTGGAGGTCACGCATTAAATTGAACAAGACATGCTTTTACATCAGAAGAAAATTCTTTATCTGTTTGGAGACTGTGATCAAATCCACAAATGCTGCTCTTCTGGAAAACTGGTCAGTTTTAGTGTCTCCCACAAGTTTTTGACAGTGACTTTATAGTGCTAGGAATCGAGGGGTGTAGGAAAATGAGCTAAAATGAGGTCAAATTTGACTAATATTGAACAAAAGACCTTTTTTCTAGACATACTCTAGTAAAAAATTATCTCCTAGTGATGAATAGTGTTTATACAGGTTGTTTTTGAACTAATATATCATCCCAGTACTTTTGAGAGGTAGTGTGTATCTAGACTCGTCCATGTTATCAGCTCCACTGAGCATACAGGTGCACTTTTTAGTTCTACAATTACAGACTGTAGTCTGTTTGTATACTTTATTCTCCTCCTTTTACCTGTTCTTCAATGATCAGGACCCCCACAGAGCAGATATTATTTGAGTGATGGATCATTCTCAGCACTGCAGTGACACTGATGTGGTGGTGGTGTGTTAGTGTGTGCTGAGTGGATCAGAAACAGCAGAGCTGCTGGAGATTTGAAACACTATGTCAGCTCAATGTCTAGTATATTACACACCTTGTTGGTCCACCTTGTAGAGGTAAAGTCAGAGACTGTAGCTCATCTGTTGCTGCACAGTTTGTGTTGTTCCTCTGGTCCTTCATTGGTGCTCACAGGAGGCTGATGGTTGGATAGTTTTGGGGCGGTGCACTATTTTCACTCCAGCAGTGATAATTATGCATAACATTCAAAGAGGCCAAATTTACAGATGTTAACGTATTATGTGCTCCATTTGTTCTTGAACGTTAGTGAGTATTTTGGTTTTTCTCTGTCTAAAGTCAATACGTTTTTTCAGATTTAGCTTACATTCAACATTTTTTCAGCTGCACAAAAATATATGAAATGTTCAGAGGTTAGCTGGTGCTTAGACTTTAAAGAGTATCAAATACAGCCATTTTTTTTCTTAAGAGGCTGAATTGTGTCAGTTTTCAGTACATTCATTCACATTAACTTCATAAGTGGACTTCAGGGAAAAAGTAATTTGCAAGAACAATGAAGGATATGGCCTCTTTAAAAGATTAGTATAGGCATATCTACAAAGGCAGAGTAAATGAATCCCCAGTGCTGATTGTGATTATTTTTTCTGCAAGTCGGCTCCAACTAGGCCTTTTTAAAATCAGGCCCACACTGTTTATTGCCATACGTTACCAGCTCTATATATTTTCAGTATCTTCTAATGCATAAATCATAATGCACTGGAAGGTATGTGTGGTACAGAACTTACACAGCAGCATGATAATGAATAATGGATGCATCCTGGATCATTTCACGACTGAATAGACAAAGAAATTAGGGACATGCATAAGGAAAATGTTTTGAGAGATGTTAAAAGAGAGGGGATTAAATTCTGATGGAGTCAGTTTATAGTTTATTCTGATGACAAAGAAGCAGCATCATTAAAAAGAAGTGCAAGCAGTTTAAAAACTGAATATCCCAGCATATTCTAACTTCATATCTGCCTCCTACACTGTACTGAACTGAACTGTCACTTACCACAATCATTTATACTGAGTTCTCTGTACATCTGAGTTATTATGGACGTCAATGGACAGTGGCTAAATGTTGTGAATAATAGTATGAACTGCATGACTATATAATGCGAATAATATAAATGCTAAAGTACAATCAGTACATGATGATAATGCAAGTTTTGGAAGGCACAAGACAGTGTTTTCCTAGAGTTTCTCTTATGAAGTTTTTTCCAACTTTCAAGCAAAGGAAAAAAAAAGGAATGAAAGTAGTTTCGGCGGTTTTTGGTGTCCAAGTAACCATCCACACCACTGTGTTGTGAAAATCTAGCCTTGTCTCTGAAATAAGGTGAAGTTCTGAACTGAAAACTGGAGATTGTCAAAATTAAAAGGCTCACTTGTCGCTTCCTAGCCTCTGATTTTACACAGCCATATTGTCAAAAACTAGGCGAGCATGTGGTAGAAATGGTTAGTAAATAGCGGCAGCCAGATCAGTCTTTTGGCTTTGCTGTTGAGTGTTACTTCGAACTTTCTGGTGTGTTTTTAATTAGGGATGCACTGACTATTCAGCAATTTGAAATTTGGCAGAAAATGGCAAAAACAACACTTTCGGTGTTCAGCCAAATAAGTGAGAAAGCTAATATTTTATACAGAACAATGGTGTTTTTAATGACACTGTTACCTTTTTATGGTTCTGGGATGTAGACAGGAACCAGAGTGGAGCTTTACTGCAGTAAAGTTAATATTGGACATTCATTTGATGCACAGATGGTAATTGACTGAATGTTACAGATGTAGCTTGTATTAATTATGTTTATGAACACTACAGTATTCTGTTAATATACAGATTTATAACTGAATTTATGAATACTTTTGGCTGTAAGATTTGTGAAAGTGGTCTATGCATTAACACACAAACCTTTTCTGCATTGTTTTCCTCAATTTTTTGAAAATAGAAAGTGGTTTGTTTTCTGTGAACAGTGTAAAAATTGATAAATGGCTTTCCAGGGGTGTATTTTAGGCCCCTGACTGCATTCTTGGACAGGTTTGACAGTGAAAGAGAGAGGATGGACGAGATAGATGTTGACAGGAGACCTGCATCATCCTCGCTGTAAATCAAGTGGGTTTAAGTAATGTTTTTCACCAGGCCTTTTCAAGTATCTCCTCAGGGCTTAAGTACACCCACACTTGAAGCAAGACCAGCTAGCAGAGAAAATGGGAGCATTTGCCTCTTTCATTTTTTTTAAAGTCCACATGTTAGACAGCCGGAACGACCTTGCAAAAGACAATTAAGTGCTCAAGCAGCGTATCCTGGATACTATTGAAATTGCAGATGCATATTGATCTCAGTCAGGCATTTCAGTTTACTTGGGACATATGGCTGGGAGAACCCAGTGGATAATAATTCCCATGTGCCTGTTGGCCAGTAAAGAATCTTAACACTTAACAATTAGTAACTGAATTAGTTGCTGTTGAAATGCTAGAAACTAAAGCACAAATAATAAAAGTAAACTCTCCACTAAAGCCTGGTTCACATTACAGAATATTTGGTAGATGATCCTGTAGTGTAGGATGTCAATAATCCAGTCTTTATCCTTCCATTCTTCTGCAAGTTCAGACCCAATTGTGAATCATAAATATAAAACGTTTAATATTTAGACTCAGTATCCTGTAGTGTGGGGTGGATGGAGATTCTGTGGTGTAAAACTCAACATTGATCTGAACTAAAGGAGTCAGTGTTTACAGGAGAAGTTAAAACCATGGTGGTTAAATCACAAGTGATGTGGACTTGTAGAGCTGAGACAACAGCCTGAGTCTTTTATTTTTTCATCCACATATTTGTCTTTATCGTGGCTTTTTTTCAGAATAGAAAGCTTGCACAACTAGCATTGCAGTGGTTGTGCCATCATCCACCATGTTTGTTTACATCTGGTTAGTGAGAAACTCCTCCCTGCTCTTGCAATATAGGAGTTCGCACAAGGTTTTGAGGCTTGGAGCCATTGGTTGGGTGTTACTCATAAAGTGTGTGATGTTTCATTCAGGGTAGATGATAGTGTAGGGGGTGCCTTTATGACTAACAACAATCAAGGACAGGAAAAATCTGAAGAATATCACTATGTGTCACATTTTCAACATTGTTTAGGATTTTTTAAATCCTGTAGTGTGAACCAGGCTTAAGCTGCATACACAGGAATGGAGAGATTTGTTTTTCTGATATTTTTTAAAGTCAACCTACCACTAGCAGGACAACATATTTAAGCACCACAGAAACTGCTGAATTCATGCCGACTGCTCCAATGACTCAAGCTTAGATACCCAATTTGAGTGAGCTGAGTCAAGTGTCTAGTTTTGGATAACAACTAGTATAAGGACTGGTTAGTTCTGTTTAACATTTTAACAGCTGTTATTATAGTTTTACCTTTTATCCAATGTTTAAAGAACTGTAATTAGAAAATCAGTGGAATGTCTGAAAATCTAGAACATTTACTGAGAGATAGTAGCAAACAAACAACCATAACAGTAATTCTAACAAGAACAAACTTACATTTCAGTTTTTGTTTTGAGGTCATTCACAACAGAGAGAACATCCACACTATTTTGTCTTGATTTTGGGGTGTGACTAGTGATCAGTGGCATTGGGTTTTCAGGGACTTAGGAGGTACAAAACCTGATTTGACTGCTAAATTGCAATGATTTTCTATTGTTTGTTCCTTTTTAGACACATGACCTACAGTACTACCAGAATACCCAATCAAGCTTGCAATTGGAACAGTTTAACTGCTTAAAAAGTTTAATTTGTGGTTTATTTGCTCTTAAAAGAACTAAATATAATCAGATTTAAAGTAACAAAATACACAAATATCAAAAATAATGTGGAAAATAAAGCCTTGCTTCAATTGACTTGATCAAAATGTTTCTTTGTGGATGTGTTTATAAAAAAAATTGGTGACACATTACCTTTTTGTCTTGCTTCTACAATGTTTACTGTCAAGTGAGAAAATATTTTTTTTCCATACTAGAGATCAACTTAAGTGTTTTTCACTGATACATACCCAGCTGATATGTAACCCAACTGATGAGTCATACCCCACTTGGTATTGGTAGAGTAGGTTTGGCCTAAATAATGATTTGACTGTTCATCTTTTTCAGTTGTTAAAAGCCCAAAAGAGTTTTAAACATCTAGTTTTCAGTACTGATGGCACAAAAATAAGATGAGATACGTCAAAAATACATCATTTTACAAAGATTGGTGCCCCCAAACTTTCAACCAACAGTGTGTATCTGGCTGAGAAATCTGCTTAAAGGAGAATTGTACCCATTTTTAAATTTCTGCAGAGTCATTCAGAGTGGTTTGAGTCAGAATTGTTCATAGTTGTTCTCCATTTCACATCAAAGCACTCTGAATGACTTCATCTCACTGAATGAATTATGCAGAAGTTTTGAGGGAAAAAACGTCGAAATTCCCTTTTAAAGCACCCAATGTGAACGTATGGGAGCTTCCCATATCATGATGAGTCTTTTTTTTTTGCAGCTGGCTCAAGTTCCTCTTAAGCCTGAAGCCTCTGTGCAGTCCCAGTGCTGACACCACTTCTGAGGAGGCTTTTCTCTCCTTTGTGTGGAATATTGATTCCACCCAGGCAAGCGCAAGAGTGTAAAGGCTCGCCGGCTTTAATCCAAATTCCCTCAGATGGGGAAGTGCAAGGGAGGAGAGGGAAAACACTGCTCAGCCCAAGCTGCCTAGTTGCAGGGTCGGGCCTTTGAAGCCCACGCCCGGCCTCCGGCGTGGCACAAGAGTGGGCCACTTCCATAATTGATCCGTCTGGGGTCAGAAAGCAGCTGACCGTCTGCATAACAATCTCCGCCGGTCTGGAGTAGATCTTGGAGAGCTTTTTCTGCATAGACCCTTTAGCAACTTTTGGTGAAAAATCTAATTTAAACAAATGTATTCAATCATCCAAGACGTGATTGGTGTCTGACGTTTGCTCTTTAATTTTGTTCTGCAAGGCTAATGTAGCTAAATCACTGCACACTTTTAGTCTTTTAGACTTTCTTAAGTTGTTTCTGACAGTGAGTGTGTTTACATGCACTTAATAATCTCATTTTAATCCGATTCCTGCAGTTATCTGATTATTTAAGCGGTCATGTAAACAGTATACTCTGATTTTTTAGATCGTATTAAAGTCTAGAAATCGGATTAAGAAATCTGATAAAAAGCTCCGTAATCTGAATTCTTAGTGTATGTATCCCCTTACTCTGATCTTTCAGGTTTATCAGTCTACACGTGTGTGAAAACAGACTGTGGTACCAGAAACAAGCAAACAGTGTTTAACACAGCACCTATGAAATGACAACACTTATGATGTCTGCTTATATTTTCAGGTAAAGTGCTTTGATGTTTATAAAAAAGGCCACAGCCTAAAATTTGGGTTTTACTACATTTATGTCATGTCATCTTTTGTGAGTTTATTTACTGGTTGAAAAGAAGATTCTCTGATTACTGTCTGAACCATGTAGACCTGGAGTTTCCCATTATCTGATTACTCAAGTGTGTGTACATAAATGTGTTGATGGGATTATTGACATATTAAAAAAATAAGAAACTACAAGAAAAGAGAAATCAGTCAATCAATCAATCAAAATCAATCCAAATTTATTTATATCGCGCTTTTTACAACGGACGTTGTCAAAAAGCAGCTTTACATAATTAGTATCAAACAATTTGAATCTAAGCCTGATGTGAGCAAACCGAAGGCAACAGTGGCAAGGGAAAACTCCCTCAAAGCTGGAGGAAGAAACCTTGGGAGGAACCAGACTCACAAAGGGGATCCATCCTCCTCTGATCAAACTACTGACACAGATTTACATCCTTAGTTAAGTCTGACATTGTGCTATAATGTAAAACAATAATGATATTAATAATAGTGATCATTACATCCATATTAGGTATCATAATTAAAGTGCAGTAGCATTAGAGCTTCAGTCAGATTGTTGTTAGTAGTAGTTGTAAGTGAGCAACAGGTCTGGTGTCAACCGCAGGAAAACCCACTCCGGAGCAGAAGGAATTGACCGCAGTAGGTGTAGCAGAGCGGGTGGTCAGTTGCAGACTGCAGGAGAATTCAGCCTTCAAATACCTTCAGTGGCCATTTCCTCAGAAAAGAGAGAAGAAAACAAACAGCAAACAGAGTTACAGTAAACTAGTATAGTGATCAGTTACAGTAAACTAGTATAGTGGTGCTGTTAAAGAATTAAAGTGCAAGGGGAACAATGTTTTAAACTGAGCTGAAAGCTGCTCACAGAGAAATGTTATTGGTTTGAATTTTAAAGTGCCTATAGCTCGTCTAATTTTTTCTGTCAACTCGTTCCATTTAAAAGTTCCATAATAACGGAATAAAGACCCCCAACCTCAAATAAACAGGACATAATTTTCATTCAGAAACAGCTGTTACAATTACAACTATTTTAATCACAAATATTTTTAGAAGTAGCTGTTTTACGTAGTTTGCAATGACTTCTGGGTGTTCTCACAGCATCATTTTTTAAACATAAACTGTGCGGATGAACAGAAAATTATAGAATTGTAGAAATTATATTTTACAAAATAATCTAAAATACTGTAAATACATTACTCATTTTGAATAAAAATAGGATTGAAAACAAAAAAATATATATAACTGAATAATGAAACCAAATATTAATCTAGTAAAGGTGATATGAACCATAGCTTTAAATTGCTTTGACATTTTATATTTATTTATCTCAACAACATGTGCCATGAAAATAAGAAAGAAAATTTGTGAAAGTGGTCTGTAATGTATTTTTGAACAAAATACTGTATATTTACAGTATATTGGATAATAAATAAATAATATTGGATATAAATGCTATAGAACTGGAATATAGTATATAGGTGAGGCCACAGCATTTAGAGACTGAAATGCATTCAGTTTAAATGACTTGGCCTTGGTTTTTTGCTGTCTAGGACAAGTCTGTAGTTATTTTTGCTGTGTGAGTGGAAACTTTTTAAAGGCATCTGTAGACAGATGTAATGTTTAAACCACATTTATGTTTTTTCCTTCCTTCACTTAATTGGATTTGTGTGCTTAGACGAGATCTTTTTGCTGCACCAACAGTTCTTGAATTTTTTTTTTTTTTTTTCGTGGCCTCAATTTAAAACCACACATAAAAACAGTTGATGTAACCTTATTCCATGACTTATTATATTCCATGTCTGACAGTGCATTTAAGTATGTGCTTAAGCAATAATACATGAAAGGGTGGTGCTATAATGTGAGAATTGATGTGCTGTGGTCGTAGACACATGGCTGCATGCCAAGTACTGAAGATCAGTACATCATTGGTACTACATCAAAATGTAGCATGACCCTCAAGTGTATTTTTGTGATTATACCTCACTTCTGTTATTACTGCTTATTTTTCTATTTATATATATATATATATATATTTTTTTTTTTTTTTTTTTTTTTTTTGCCTCCTTCCCAATGTAGTAGCAGCCAATTAACCCATCCCATCCACTAGGGGGCTCTCCCCACCCCACAAGCCTCCTCCGTTACGTGTGATACGGTCACCTCCTCTTTTTGAACTACCACTGATCCACCGTCACTGGGGAGCCAACGCGCTCGGAGGAAAGCGCAGAATTCCCAGCTCCGAATGGACCAATCAGTAGACACCTGAGCCTGACATTGCAATATGAAAGTAATGAGAGAGAGCACCATCTACCCACCCAGAGAGAGCACTGCCAATTTTTGCTCTCTTGGGCCCCGGCTGTTGATGGCAAACAGCCTGATCGGGATCGAACTTGCGATCCTCCTTATTGTTGTATTTTAAGTTAATAACATTCCACAAGGTAAAGTTCCACTATCAGTCCATGTGTGTCATGATAGTTGAGGAACATCATTTCCCAATATTTGTTTATTATGCAAACAGTAATCACTGATTTGATGCTGGGATCATTGGTAGGTTATGTAAATGTGGCGGAGTAATACTTAAAGAGCTTTGGTCAAACCAAAAGCGTGTCGTTACACCAACAAGACTTTCGATCTTTATTCATTGCTATAAAATAATTGTACAAAGCGAATGATGTAGCACTCATATTTCCTTTCTCGGAGTCTTTTCACACCTTAATATGCTTTCTTTTCGATTTCTCCACTAATGATGTTGTTCTAGTGCTGGGCTTGGATCTTATCTTGGAACGTTACTCCATGATGCTGTTGCTTCGTGTCTGATCTTATCTGATGCCTGATATCTGTGTCCTCCACAGACGCCAGCTGAAGGAGCCTCCACGGCCATTTATGCCGCAGCTGCCGCAGAGCTGGAGGGCGTTGGGGGTCTCTATCTGTACAACGGCCGCAAGACAGTGTCCTCAGTGACTTCCTATGACGAGCAGCTGCAGGCCCGGCTGTGGATGCAGAGCTGTGCTCTGGTGGGCCTCCAAAAAGCCTGAGGAACCGGAGGAACCTGGAGATCATCTGGATCTTCAACCCAGAGGGCACAACAAGAAAGAGGCTGATTTCTTAACACTCATATTTTTGCTAAATCTCATCGCATGCCTGAAAAAAAGTGTTCATTTGTGTGATAATGGAGGGGTTGAGCATCCGCTGCTTCTTCCTTCATAGAATGCACAGCAGTGCCATGAAGTGACTATTCGATTGCCTATACGATTGATGCCTATATGAATAGTAGCAACAGTAAAACAAAATGATGGTAATGTTTCTCTGGATGAACCTCAAGAGAAACTTTTTTTTTCCCCAAAACTAAGCGAATGAAACTGTTGATTCAGAACTTATAATCAGCACTATGAGAACTTTTGCTAATCATCGTGTTATTACAACAACAGAATCAGAACTAACGCAATAAATGTTCTACTGATTTGCCAAGCTGGGGATGAGGTTGCTCCACTTTTGGATTCTGTCTACTTGTGGTAAAAGACAATCAGTATACAAATGGATCATAGCCTCAAAGCGTCCAAGTGGAGGTCTCTTTATCTCCAGTCTGTTCATTTTTGTCCTCAACCTTGGGGAATTTCATCTTTATCGTGTGCCCTCCAATGAACTAACCTGTTCACGTGTAGAACAGTTTTTCTGACTGCTAAATCAAACATCCTCTAACACACTGATGGAAACCTGCCAACTGCAGTTAAGAACATAGATGCACTGCTGGAAGGCTACAGCAGGTGGAAAAATAGTAAGGAAACAGCAATTCATTTCATCTTTCCGCTGTGCCATTGAAATCTTGTGTATAGAGCCATCTAACAAAAAAAAAACAAGATTGCTTTCCCCATTCAGGTGACCACCTTGTTCCCAAAGGAACACTGTTTTATTCATCTTTGGTAACTGTGATGTGTTAGAAAAATGTGATTCTAGTGTCTTAGCAGTCGAACTAACATTGCTTTCTATTCTTTTATTTGCTTTTCTGTTTTTTCTTTTACTTTGCTTGTCTTCTAAGCTTGAGTCTGTGTGATGAAAGTGTGTGCAGAGATTTTTGTCGGCTTTTTGAAAAAAGTCAACGCTAAAAACGCACATTTAAGCTCTCAGATCCCGAATTTTACTTCGAATGCCCAACGTCTGCCAATTGCCAGTGTTTGACTGATTGCTGAACGAATGAGTGATGAACCTTTCCTCAAGAAGAGACCAATGAAAAGAAATTAGAACAAAATTCTGCTCTGGTTTTCTGGCAGAGGATGCTGCTGCTCCATCAACACCTTTTTGAAGTGTCTTGTGTCAAAACTCTGGAAGACAGTGCCAGCTTGAGTTGGGCTGCTTTCCTTGAAGTGCTTCTTTGACCTGCATAAAATTTGAACTATCCACGTTCCGTCAACCAATGTGGGAATGTTAGGAAAAATCCCGTTTGCTGTAATGGAGATTGGTGGTGATATTGAACTGCAGTGATCACCACATGCTGTGGAGTTTATTTACATTAGTAAACACTCTTAAGGCCATTACACACAGTGAAGTCATTAATTAACAGTTGGCATCTTATACTCCAAACACTATTTTCTGGATGGTTTTGGCTCTGATTGAATACTTTGGATTTGCCTTTATATACCACATTAAGAGTGACTATCATGGCAGTGTTTGATGCTTCTTTTTCAGTAGAACATCACCTATACTTTCACTTTGACATACGGTATCAGCATTCGATCAATCGTGAAACATACAATTTGTAAATATAAATGAGAAAATGAAATTATATACAGCTATTTACAACAAAAAGCATGTGTGTGGTTGCTTTATTCATCCAATTGGTGGCAGTGATGGCAGGTTCTGCTGCATTGTGGGGCTTCTTGGTGGGCATCTCGCCCCTACTGCCTTGCTACTTTTATGAATGTGTAAATATAATTTTTATATCACATTTAAATGAATCAAATTTACATTTTTACTTTGTCTATCAAACCAAAACTGGTGTAGTGTTTCAAGCCAACATTTTGACAGCAATGTCAATGGTTGTAATACTATGTCATCTTGATCACAGTGGTCTGGTCATGACTCCAGAGGGTTTGGTGTGCAAGAAGCCATCTGAAAAGTACTTCCAGCACAACTTTTAAAATGTGTACGCAAAGTATATCAGTAAGATGCTACAAACCGGATTCCAAAAAAGTTGGGACACTAAACAAATTGTGAATAAAAACTGAATGCAATGATGTGGAGATGGCAAATGTCAATATTT
>BRDA01008545.1:5807-40891 GCA_036984385.1 Crenuchus spilurus | reverse complement strand
TGGATCTTCAGGTTCTTTAACATACTAAAACATCAGGACCTTTAACAAACACAACTGGACCTTCAGGACTTTTAACATACACTACTGGACCTTCAGGACCTTTAACATACACTACTGGACCTTCGGAACCTTTAACATACACTACTGGACCTTCGGGGCCTTTAACATACACTACTGGACCTTCAGGACCTTAATGTACACTACTGTACCTTCGGTATCTGTTACACCCCTGCAGATGGACCTAGGGGTAGCAGGGATTTAACATGTAGTTGGGTGTGCAAGGAATGGTGTGAAATGGAAAGATGGACCACAACAAATGTAGTTTGCTTTTGCTTGTTAATTGTTTACTGAAAAGTGCAAACTCAAAAAAAAGTGTAGTTCAACAACAAGCTGCCTACCACCACTAGAGCAGAGGTGTCCCTCACTGGGTTCAAGAAACTCCTAAAATCCGAGCTCTTCAAAGAGCACCTGCTCTAGTGATCCCAAATACTCCCCATGAGTACTGATATGCACTCAGCATTCGATATCCAAATGTTAATACTAGCACACTAGTACTAGTAAATACTAGTACAACTCTAGTATTTTTCGCATTTGTACTTTCCCACTATTGTAAGTCGCTTTGGATAAGTGTCTGCTAAATGCAATGCAATGTAATGTAATGTAATGTAATGCACCAACACTGATGATTTTACAGGATGCAAGACATTGTCAGCTGCTCTTTTAACACAAACAAATAACATTCACAGCAACACAACGGTTGACCATGGATGGTGCCAAAGAAAAGAAAATAATAAAACACCTTTACACTATCTACATTTAACAGACATAACTAAACCTACACAAAAGACAATACGTGGCACCCGTCCCTAACCTAATGAACTAAAGAGACAAACACTACTGTGTGGGGTGTACAGGCATGCCCATCTAACCTGTCCACACGTTGAGTGTGGGTTGAGTGAGACTATAAAAGAGAGACTGTGAGAGAGGGTGAGAGAGAGAGAGACAATGTGAACAAGAGCATGTGAGGACTAAACATTATAGTTTTATAACAATGCAAACACTGGCTACAATTAAAACACTCAAGTAGACCAGCTTCTCCAAATACAACACTTAACACAACCTCAAGCAATACTTGGTCACAAATCCACAGCCTGTGAAGGAAGCAGACAAACTCTATGTGCTACACAGGCCCGTAACAGTATCATGTTGTACCTTTAACAGATGTCCTGTTTATGTACTTTTTTCTGACAGTAAAGGTGTAATAAAAGGGAGGAAGTTTAAGAGGTAAAAATGTAAAAAATATACATGAACTACAGATTGATTATATTTTAGGAATAACTGGGAAGAATGTAATTCAGTCACTTTATTGTGAAATTTCAGTCATTAGAAAATCGTTTTTTGTTGTTTGTGATTTTTGGTTTGTTATCATTTTTGTTTCAGGAACATCAGTGGTGATGTGTTGGCCACATTTCATTTGGTCTTCAAAGTGTCCAAACTCCAGGAATATACAGACACCTTCATCCAGGACCAGCTGCACTGTGGACTTATGGCCCAGTTCAGTCAGAACCCTCTGATCATTCCAGGGTTTGGAAAGATAACCAACATCATTCTTCTGGGTATAAATAATAAACTGTTTATGAGAACTGGACAGTTCACTTCTGTTTACTCTCATTGTGATGTTTAGAAGCCAAAATAACTCTACCTCCTCCTCCGCTTTTGGGGTGATGCCCCTTTTAGTGTTTGTTAGTATAACTTCCTGCTGAACAAATTTGATTAACAGAGTCACCTAATGTATAATTAGCCGAGCTGTGTTTCTAGCTTTAGCTGCTGTGACGAGTCGCGAGGAGAATGTCTGTGACTGTCAATCAAGTCAACCAAGCTGTCAATCACCTCATCACCACACCCCTTTAAATACCCAAATAACTTACATAAAAGATATATATCATAAAGAAAATATGAGGAATTAATGAGGTTTTTACAGAAATCACTGAGCTATTGAGGTGAGTTCTAGTGATTGTTGGCAACATTAGCCTGACAACTGATGTTCTAAACAAAAGATGTTGGACCTCCACGTCTTGGCCTATCAGCCACACATGGAAAATTGTGTAAACATATTTTCTGGGTCAACCATGATTTTAATATGTGGTTGCATAGAAGTTGTGACATTTGAAGCCCTTCTCTTGTGCTGAATTAGATTTTCTGCTTGTTTATGCAACATCAGTAAGTTTGGTATCAAGTGTCAAGTAACGAAGTACAAATACTTCATTACTATACTTAAGTAGAAATGTTGGATATCTATACTTTAATGGAGTAATATTTTTGGAAGACTTTTTACTTCTACTTACTCACATTTTCATGCAATTATCGGTACTTTCTACTCCTTACATTTTAAAAATGGCCTCGTTATTTCTATGTGTTTCATTTCGGTTTGTCTTTATTTAAAAACATCCTATCCAGATAAATTGCGCCATCCAGAAAGAGTGAATTTGATTGTGGTTGGATGATAAGCATAAACATACCATTCTGATACCCTATTGGTACCTGCACATCACGTGTCTCGTCACTCGCCAGTAAACTCTGTACCGCAACGCAGCGCTATAAGGCAGCGCTTGAAGTTTGTAATTCGTGCCTGGGGATCCAATATCCCCTAAAAGCAACAGAAAGAGACGAAGTGTAGTCCTCTAACAAGTTTACTCTGTCTTGTTTTTCCATACATGTCCGTTTGTATTGTTTTTACAAGGACAACAAACATAATGTTTATAATGTACATTATACATTAATGTTACATAAACATAATATAACAAAAATTATTCAAAAATGTTGCTTAGCATTACAGGCTACGCTAAGAAAACTGCCCTGATCTCATCAGGGAAAAGTAATGGAATACAGAGTAAGTTTGCAATCAGGGAAAGCAGTCGATTGTCAGAAAAATAAAATATTTACTCTAAATACTAAAACAATGCGCCTAAATAACCTAGAAGAACACAAAACACAAAATAGCAATATAATTGCTATTAAATATACATTTAGTGCAAAATGGCTCTTTTCAAGGGGCAGATATGCAGCTAAAACAGATAGCCAGTGCATCCCAAAAATGTGAACATTACCATTTTAATATAACATTATAGTCATTACAGCTTTTAGAAAAAATGTATTTTGGGGGTGGGGTAGTGCACTATATGCCCTGTGGCACAGCCTAAGTTTTGGGATTTGTTTTCCTTACATTACTTTTACTTTTATACTTTAAGTAGTTTTGAAACCAGTATTTTGCACTTTTACTTGAGTAAAAAGCTTAAGTTGATACTTCAACTTCTATAAAAGTCTTTTTAAACCCTAGTATCTATACTTCTACCTGAGTAATGAATGTCAATACTTTTGACACCGTTGCTGTTCTAGATATTGAACTGAATTGAAGATATAATAACTGTTCTTTCTGTCTACTCAGGAACGAGTGGAAAGTCCTTCTCCGAGATTGAAACTGAACAAAGTAAGATTGAACCTAACACAGTGTTAAGACTGAAGGAGAAATTCATGTTTTTCTCAAAATTGATTCATAATTAATTGATTAATAAGTGGCAAAGTCATTCAGACTGATTTGATATGAAGTATTCCATTCTAGAGAGTCAGAACTGTTCACAGTGGTGGATGATAAAAACCGACATCTGAAGAGTTTTAATGCCATACGGTTATTACTGTACATAAAATTAGTTAATTTTTTTTGTAATGGTTAGTCTGAGACATTGTTTTATGATATGTTTGAGAAAATTTTGGATTAAGAAATATTTTTAAAGGTGATATAAACAGCGTTTTAATCATTAATGCAGTAGCAAACAGCTAATGTTTTTGTAAAGATATAGTGGAGTAAAAGCAAAGAATGAAGTCAGAGCATTTCACTGCCAGTTGTACCATGTATGACTGTGTACGTGACAAATAAACTTTGATTTGATTTGATTTGATTTGAAGTCAGTTCTTCTGTACGTATTGTTCTCTGCTTTTTGTTTTCACAGCCGGTCCGGCTGTGTGTACATGTTAGTCCTGCCCTTTGGAAACATTGTCCTACCCCACATTTCTCTGGGTTTGCAACACTATACTGAGAACATAAACAGAAGGAGGGAGGCGTGGTTGAAGGGAAGGGTGGAGCTGAATACAAAGCATTTGTTTTGGTCTGAGAGGCTGGTGCTCTACTGTGACATCTAGTGGCAGAAAAGATCATGTACAGAACCATTAAAATACATTAATGACAGAGATCCACAAAGAAAACAATTTCTTAAGGGTCATCACTATTTTACTTTTTTCAGCTTTTCATATAAAATCTCAGAATACATGTCCTGGGTCACTACCAGCTTTACATAAAAAACAAAAAGGTCTTTTTTTATGTAGACCAGACCCCTGCTTTATAGCACCAGCATTATAAAGAAACACAAGTCTGTAAGATTTCACACTAAAACATCCTGAATGTCTTTGTCTCAGTGACGAAATGATGCAGAAATAATAAAGGAATAATATCTCTGTTCTCAACAGCAGGAAAATGTCCTGCTAACACCTACACCTGTACCAGTGGTGAGTGTGTCACTAATCCCAACCCAGAATGTGACTTCATATCAGACTGTGCTGATGGATCAGATGAGGAGTACTGCTGTAAGTGCTGCTCTCTCTAAAGTATCACAGTCAGACTTTTTTATTTACAGACGAAATTATCATCTTGTTTTGGTAGAGTTTCATTTTTTAAATATAAAAACACAAATATAAAGAATTATGTTACATGTGAGCTGTAATCCAGGTAATCAGATCAGTCTGACCGTCATTATGGAAGGAATTTATAAAGCAACTATTCATAACACAGTTCACTGAACTCCTCTCTTGGACACTTCTCATGCATACCATGTAAACCCTAATAAATTATCTTCTTATCTCTCTTCTCAATTTTTCTCTCTGAGCTTTTGGTTCACTAGTTTCATTTCCCACCTGTTTTCTGGCCCCCTGTTGTTGAGCTGTAAACAGCCAATCAAAGTAGGGTTAATTCAAAATAATTCATGAGCTCGCCATAAAAGAGACACAGTTTATATTCAGAAGAGGTGAAATATTACCAACCTTTGGAATTTAAATATTTATTTTTTCTCCTGATTGTGGCAGCTTGTGGGCAACGACCAGTTATGGGCACTCGTGTAGTTGGGGGTGAAACTGCCCGTCATGGTGAATTTCCCTGGCAGGTGAGTCTGAAACTGCGTGGACGGCACACCTGTGGGGCCTCTATCATCAGCAGCCGCTGGATTGTGAGCGCAGCCCATTGCTTTGAGAGGTCAGCACTGTACACTCTACACTGCTATATCATACAAACATGTCTATTCATATAATCTCGTGATTCACTTTGTAAACACCTCAGATATTTATTTCTCTTTTTAATATATTTTTGGCTTGTATTGTAATCATATTGTCTCATCACTGTCCACAAGTCACTTTAATGTTATTCCTTTAAACTCTTGTGTCTGATCAACACACTGATAAGCAAAAACATTAGGTACACATGTATATATGCAATTCCTCTATCAGTCATTAAAACATCATCATCAGACTGTGTACATCAGTCATACCAGTCCAGAAACATCATTTACAGACAATAAACACAGATGTACTGATACTGAAGGTGTAAAAAGTCACTATCTGATGGGAGGTTCAGGTCTTAACTCAGTGAAGCTGCTGATGCTGAATAAACTCTTTACATTTCTGACTGATCATAAACACATTGTAGAAGCTGATTCACTTCATTAAAAGCCATTTCTCTGTAATTTCTCTTCAGCTGAGCTATAAATACATTCAGAGTTCAGCTGCTTTACTGACTGTTTGTCTGCCATTACAGTAACATCACATCCAGGTTTATAAGCTGGTGTTGTTGTTAGATTGTGTGTGTTCACTACAATTTCATTTATAGAATATAAATAAAGGTGATGTAATGTTAATTACATGTCTATATGTGTATCATTGCACATGTTTAGTCATTTTTCACAACATTCATTTTGAAACTGCTCACCCATATGTTTTTTATATTCTGCATATGGTTCTCTATATATAGGGTTCTTTTCTTTTCTCTCTGTGTTTTTGCAGCTGTTGATTAGATCCAAACCTCATCACAATATCTGTGTACAAATATCATTCATTTCTTGCGCATATGAGCAATAACATTATTTTTTATCTTTTAAGCTCAGAAAATCATTAGCATTTCCATACCTCCATTCCTCACTTTATACCTTTAATAGATTATTGAAACATTTCCCCTCAAATGTATTGGATCAGCCATGTCATGAAGCTAATATAGCTAATTAATAGAAATAATATTATATATTATTAGTAAAAAGCATTAGTACTATTAATAGTAAGAAAAGAACAGTAATTTAAAGCAATAGAATTTATCATGGTGTCACACTGTGTTGTTTTATCTCAGATAGACTTGCTTATGATGGTTTATGTCCTGCAGTAATAAAAACCCAAAAGACTGGAAGGCTCTGGTTGGAGCCAGTCTGGTGAGCGGAGCCGAAGATGGAGCAACAACAGTAAACATCAAGTCTCTGATTGTATCTCCACGTTATAACCCCATGACAACAGACATGGATGTGATGGTGGTGGAGCTGGAGAAACCCCTGAACTTCAGCGCCTACATTCAACCTGTTTGTGTCCCGTCGTACTCACACATCTTCAGTCCAGGACAGGACTGTGTGGTCTCAGGCTGGGGGGCTCTGAGTCAGGACAGCCGTGAGTGCACATCAGTTTTATTATTCTGCTTCTGGACACTTTAATTGTACTTATTTTAATTAGCATCACCATCAAAAATCAACTTTTAATGCTCAGTTTAGTGTTTTATTATATTATATTTTGATGTTATTACATTATTCTTCATCTTATAATTACTACATTATGTTCAGAAATCATATTACATTATTGGATCAAGATTTTATCACATTATCGCTTATTATTTTGAGTTTTTATGATCAGTTATTATGAGTTATTACATGTGTTTACTGTTATAAAGTCAGATTATGCTGGACTGAATGTAAACAAGGCTATAAATTGATCTCTTTGCTTTTGTAAGAAGCTGGTTTGGTCCAGTCACTGATAACTCAGTCAGGCTACTATGTGTATGTGAATGTGCTTAATGATAATTCAACAGCATTTTAATCTAAATTAACCTTAATCTGAGCCTGAGAGACTGAATCTGTGTTTTAGAGATTTTAACATGATCTGAATATTCATTTAAATGGAATATTGCTTTAAATCACTGTGTGTATATGTGTGTGTATATATGTGTATACTGTATGTGTGTGTGTATATATGTGTATACGGTATGTGTGTGTGTGTCTGTGTGTAGGAGAGGTACCCCCAACACTCCAGAAAGCTGTAGTGAAGGTTATTGATTCAGATGTCTGCAATTCATCAGTTGTTTACAGAGGAGCCATCACAACTAACATGATGTGTGCCGGCTTCTTGCAGGGCCGAATCGACTCCTGCCAGGTCAGGCATGCTTTATCTGTTTATTATAGACAGTTACAGTTTTGTTACAGTTACATTACAATGTGTTATAGTTATGTTACAGTTTGTTAAAGTTATGTAACAGTTTGTTATGTCACGTGTTATAGTTATGTTACAGTTTGTTACATTATATAACCGTATGTTACACTCTTACAAGATCTGTATAATGCAACTAGATTGTAACTTTCATTCAGCTGCAGTGAATAATTTTGGAAGTACAGAATTAATTCTGATTTATTATAATAATCCATCATCTTTACCACTTAATCCAGTTCAGAGTAACAGTGAGTCCCCTACCCCTTCACAGGGCACTGGGCATTACACTAATTTAGCCAAAGCCAGGACAGGGTACCAATGTATCACTGGGGACACACTCTCACACTCACACACTCACACACACACACTATTTACAGTAACCAATTCACCCGACCTCGTTTTTGGACTATTGGATGAAACCCCTGCGCACACAAGGAGAACATGGAAAGTCCACCACTCAGTCAGTGCTGAGAGGCAAAGCTGCGGTGCCACCCAATAATGTTCAACAAAATAAAATCATTTGTTCAGAACTGTAATGAGTGTAATAGAAGTAATGTTAGTGCTGCTCTGTGTAAACCTTGCAGGGAGACTCAGGAGGGCCTCTGGTTTGTGAAGGAGCTGCTGGACGTTTCTTCTTGGCTGGTATAGTGAGCTGGGGACTGGGCTGTGCCCAGATAAACAAACCTGGAGTTTATTCACGTGTCACCAAACTCCGCAACTGGATCCTGAGCCAGACAGACACTAATGGGGTGCTCAGCACTACAAAGCCTGTAGATTTCACTAAGGGAATAACACCACCCTCTGTTCAGCCTGGTAAGGAATACAATTCAATTTAGTGTCTGAAATCTTTTCTTAAACTGGAGCTACAAAGCTAATGTAGCTAACAAGTAAGGGAAGCTTATATTCTACAAATTAGCTGATTAGTGAAGTAGATGTGCTGATGTGGTCTCTGACACATTAAAACATACTTTTATTTTTAAAAATGTTAGAAAAGTACATTACAAACAACTCTAGAAAAAACTATAGAAAAGTGCAGAGGATTATTTTGTCTGGTTTTATTAGTTATATGTGTACGTTTAAGTAAAAATAACAATTTTGTTTTATTCTATAAACTATTAACAACATTGTTCCTAAAATGTGAATTTAGAGCATTTATTTGCAGAAAATAAATTTATATATATATTTTAAATGACAATACTTTGATGTTTTAACTTTTAGAAACTTTTAGGAGTTTAAGGAGACTTTGGTAAAGGAGTTAAACACGACTGTATTCTGTCACGTTTATAGTAGTAAGGAACACTAAGACTAAGTGGCGGACAGTTTTTGTCTATTGGGTCAATCGTTAATAAAACTGGATCCAACAGAACCAAACTGAAACAAATCTTCAGAAGTAACCATTTGTCTCTTTAAACAAAGACTACTGCAGTTCCAGTTATGGTCTTCTCTGGTTTTTAGCTAGACAATAAAAGAGCAGGACAGAACTTTGAACTTTGGTGTTGGAGAATTTTGAGAGAATCTTGGAAAAATAAATGGAACCTGCACCAAATAAAAGTTCAGCTTTCAGCCCAGATGACCAACCTGAAGATCTTTTATATTGGACACATTATGCTTAGAACCAGTTCTAATAATAATTAGTTCTAAAATAATTTATTGAACACATTAGGTTTCTTGTTTTAAAGGTTTGAAGTTTTAAAGGTTTTAATGGTTTATCATTTTGTGGTTTAATGGTTTAAAGGTTTATATGATATGAGTGTTATAGTTCTAATGGCTGTAGTTATGCTTGAGATTATGGAGTTTATTTGATAAATGTTCTTTATTTCAGGATCTGTAAACTGCAGTGGACACTTTGACTGTGGAGCTGGAGTGTGTATCAGCAAAATAAATCCTGAGTGTGACCAAACCGCTGACTGTCCTAATCAGGCTGATGAGAAAAGCTGTGGTCAGATACCAGTTTATTCAATGTACTTAAAGATAGAGAGAATTCTTTAATACAACCACACACTTTCCCCTTACCCTAACCCATGGGTGTTTCTAGCCCCTTTTTAGGGGTGCTGCAGCACCCCTGAGTCCAAGCACCCGTAAAAATAAGAGGATAAAGTATTTTTAATGTACAAATTAAAAAAAATGTAAAAAAAAATATCTATAGACAGTACATATGATTTAAGCTGAATAATTTAACAAGAAAATCCTGCAATTCGCCCTCCCCCTGCCGCTACACAAATGGAATAATCCACACTCCCCCTCCTCCACCTCACTTCCACGCACATAAACTCGATGCCGGTGATTTCAGTAAATAAAGTTAGTTCATCACTTTTGCTTGAAAGTTTGTGAACCCTTTAGAATTTTCTGTATTTCTTCATAAATGTCCCCTAAAACATCATCAGATTTTCACACAAGTCCTATAAGTAGATAAAGAGAACCCAATTAAACAAATGAGACAAACCTATTATAACAAACAATACTGGTGCTAGGCATAAGGGTGCCTTCAGTGGTGTGAGTGGGCACCCTGTTTTATTTAAAGAACATGGATCTATCAAAGTCTGCTCTTCACAACACATGTTTGTGGAAGTGTATCATTACACAAACAAAGGATGTTCCTAAGCTGTTGGTGCGTGTGTATGTTCAGCTTGTCAGACATGGATATTTGATTGTTTTTCAAGGAAAAACAGCCAGGTTCAGGTGAGAGAGAAAGGTAAAAATGATGTAGCTTCATTGCCCACAGTGACCAGATGCCGTGAAATAAAAAAATGTGAGTAGTCCTAAATGCTGGGCAATTTCTTAAACAGTAAGTGATTTAGATATAGAATAGCTCACTGTGGGCATTGAAAATCTGAGTTTACCCAACAATCACTAACAATCGTAGTGGTATTTTATAACCACAGGAGTTTATTTAATGTAGGCTGTTTGCTTTCACATTTGGGCTCATCTTTATTGGGAAAGAAGTTTGTTAGAAGTTGCTTTCCCTCATTTTTTTGTCTCTTTCCTGCCTCTCTTTTCCTTTCTGAAAACCGGATTTAGCTTTTCTTGGGCATCATCTTCCACAGCATGGATACAGTGCTCACTGCCGCTTCAGCAGAATGAACGCTAAGTTAAACGCACCTAGTTTAAAAGTCTGGTGAAGGCGGACTAAACCATTTCGTGCACAGGGTGTGGATGCCTGTCCTCAGACACTATGAACACACATTTCAGTTCATCAATCAACCAATTTATTATTAGTTAGCAACATTTATTGTGATCTTTGAATTATATTAATATTAAAAGGAATATAAAATTACAAACATCTCAAGGGCTGTCCCCCCACTTTGGGCCCTGGTAACTCAGTCCCAATTTTCACCCCACTAGGACACCCCTGACCCTAACCCAGCCACAGATTTCCCCCTTATCCTAACCCTAGTCTGTCCAACCAGAGACAGTTTGAGACTAATGTTGCTAAAAAATTATGTAAACCATTAAACATTGGTTACAATATACATTTGGGGTAAGATTACAATTCAGTAAATTTAAGACCTAATATGACTTTAATTTAGAGAATAAACACACCATGACTCTGATCTACTCTCTGCAGACTGTGGGAAGAGACCAGCAGTGGGTAAGCAGAGGATTGTGGGAGGAGTGAGTGCCCGAAGAGGTGAATGGCCCTGGGTGGGCAGTTTACAGTTCCACCGTTCACATCGATGTGGTGCCACTCTGATTCACTGCAAATGGCTTCTCACAGCTGCACACTGTTTTAGCAGGTACTGAACCAACGTCTTCTACAGAAAACTGTAATAACTAATATTTTAATGGGACACAAAAATCCAGAATCATGAGGTTGTTCTGGTAGAGACAACATTTAACATCAACATTAAAACAAGAAAAGTCTGAAATATAAATAATAAACACAACTTTTTAGTGATATTCTAGTTCTAGTGTAATACAGATAGAGGACAGAAGTCAGTCCAGTCTACCTGCTATGTAACAAGTAATTGTACCACTAAACAGATGTGAAGTACTTGTCCTAAAACAATACAGACAGTACTCACACCATCTCCCTCTGATAAACTGATGATTCACACCCCATGCAGCAGTTATCAACATAAATCAAAAATGGGGGAGAAGTCTGAGAGATGGGGGGTCTCAGAGATGGGAGCAGTCTGAGAGTTTGGGGAAGACTGAGAGATGTTGAAAAGTCTCAGAGATGGGGGGGGGGTCTAATAGACAGATAAACAGTAATTTCTCCAAAAATGCACTAAGTATGTCTGCCAACATCCAGATAAAGAACTCTGGTATTTTACTTGCTTTTAACTATTTTTATCACTTGAGACTGTATTGAACATTTTTATTTATAACTCAGAGCTGAAATCTCACCAGACTCTTCCCAGATCTGCTCTAAACATACATCTGACCTGTCATAATGATGCCCCAAAGGATGCAAAGAAAAAAAATATTAATAGTGACAAAAACAATTTATATACAGTATATAGTCCAACAGTTTTCTTTCCAAGTTCAAGTTCAGGTTCAAGTTCAAGAGGTTTATATTGTCATCTCAGCTGTATACAGTACAGTACAAATTGAAACAAAACAACATTTATCCAAGGACCGGGTGCAACACAGAACCCTGATCTATACAGACTGAGCAAGTCCCAGTGTGTACAATCCCAGTGAGCTGTTTTCCAATCAGGTGCTGAGGAATGATGATGTTGTATATGTCCTTCTTGTCTGGGTGAGTGAGTGCCAGGAGAAAAGTGTGGTGGCTATGGCATCATCTGTAGAGTGATTGGGGTGATACACAGTTGAGATGAACTGCTGTTGATCCATTGAGGAGGACAGCAGGGTCTTGATGTGTCTCATGACGAGTCTCTCAAAGCACATCATGATGATGGGTATGAGTGCGACAGGACAGTAGTCATTAAGGCAGGACACTGACGACATTTTTGGCATGATGGTGGTCGCCTTGAAGCACGGAGCTGCTCAGTGAGATGTTGAACATGTTTGTGAAGGCATCTACCAGTTGGTCTGCAAATTCTCTGAGCAATGTTAATGTGTAAACCAAGTTTAATATTCAGGCTTTATTTCGTGCAAAAATCTAAGAAAACTTTCTGTAAAGCACACAAAGAAGTAAGACTGAGGTTCTTCAGAGATCTTTTCTTTGCCCATTGGGTTAGTGTTAGGTTTAGGTTTAGCTTTAGGGTTGGGGTTAGGTTTAAGTTTAGGGTTAGTGTTCTGTTTTTTTCATTTTCCTTCACTGAGGATATTAAAATTTATTTTTTATTGCTAATACAAATGTGACTTGACATTTAAATGTTAATTGTTTTGTTCTAAAGGGAGCCAAATCCCGCTGGGTGGACTGTGAGTCTGGGCTCGGTGATCAGGTTCGGAGTTGGTGCTCTGGTCGTTCCAGTACAGAGGATCATTCACCACCCGAACTTCAACAGCAGCACTATGGACTTTGATGTAGCACTGGTGGAGCTTTCAATCCCAGCACCGAGTTCCTACACCATCCAGACGGTGTGTTTACCGGCTCCCAGTCACAGCTTCTTCAAGGACTCTGAGTGCTATATAATGGGCTGGGGTGCAGTCAGGGAGGACGGTGAGTAACACAAATAAAATACTCTAAGATTTCCCAAAAAAACAACAAGCATCACAATGAGAACTATATCTGTAAAAGCCTCAGAGAGCCAAACTGATCATCTTGTGTTGTAACTGTAAATACTTTGTACCTGCAATCTGAGCAAGACAGCTTAAGATTACGTAATGACTCAAAGTGAACTCATTAAATAATTGTCATCCTGCAGTTATAAGATCTACCTTCTATTTTCTCCAGAGTAAACATTGTCCAGCAATTAGAAATGTGAATATCTCTGATCAGTGACTATTAAAGTTATACATTTTCCTCTACTTTAATAAAGTTAAAAATGACAAAAACAGCCCAAAACAATCAGTTTCCACTTGAAGAGCCTTTCATGTGTAAGTTTGAGGTCGGATGACAATTCTGAGAGCAGAATAAGTGAGAAACCGCATTAAAACCCCCTTTTCTGTCCTAAGAGTAAACTTATCCCAGGATTAAACTTAAGAAGCCTAAATGGTATAGACTGTGTCCTTTACCACTCAGTGTCTCTCACTGTTTCTCACACAGGTAAGCTAACCACTCTGCTGCAGAAAGCTCAGGTCAGTATAGTGGACCAGTCAGATTGTCTACAGTCCTACAACAGGAGACTGACCGCTAACATGATGTGTGCCGGTTCCATGGAGGGTGGGAAAGACACCTGTCTGGTGAGTCGCCATCATATCATATTGCTCACAACCTAAGTGCTACTAAACATTTGCAGTAAGTGTTGATCAGTCTTGTACATCAGCTTGGAGGAATTTTAGCCTGTTCCTCCACACAAAACAGCTTCTACTATGGAATGTTGCCACCACATGAAGCGGTCACTTTAAGGTCTAGACCAGGGGTGCACACACTTTTTCAGCATGCGAGCTACATATCTAATGACTAAGTCAAAATGATCTACCTAATATAAAAATGTAAGACATATATTTATTTATACATATATTGACAATTTATATGTACAATGTCTGCTGGTGTACCTTGAATAACTACATGAATCTATATTGCACAATACAACTGTGTCAATTAAATGTTTAAAATATTTAATCTAATTTTAGTTGTATTTTTTAGTTATACTATTTTAAATTAGAGCTATTTTAGACTGCTTACTGTTATTTTAATAAAACAATAGTCTTTAATTTTTTTGTTACATTTAATAACACAATGACATCAGATATTGTGGAAGAAAGTTGGTCCATTTTTCTTTTTCTAAAACACGTTTATTTAACTTTTACATGAGAAAATGTAGTATGTGAATACAATTTGGTATCAACGTGACTAAACACACACATTAACAGCAATCCCTTCACAGCCTCTTAAAAACCAGAAATTATTATTATCTGCGTAAATATCCAGTATAACAAACAGACACAGAGAGAAGTCTGTCCTCTGAGCTTTCTGTCACAAAGATAAAGGATAGATTAAGAGGGAAAGAGTTGGGTTTCTCCAGTCTGCTTTCCTTTCTTTTACTGGTTCCTGTTGGCGTTAACATTAACTTGCACTTAATGTGGACTACCACGGCTTACGTGCCTTTCCGCTTTGTTTCGTTATATGACTGTATTTAAAATGAAACTGAGCCTATATGTGTGTCTTACGGCTCCAGTTAGATGTGTTTGTGATCTATTTAATCTAAACACCTAAAATAATAATAACAGATTACACATTTCCCCTTTATACACTGAAACATTAAAAAAAGAAACATGAAACATATCAGATATACATATTCATCACCATTAGCGAACTAGCTAGGTACATTAGCTACGTTAGCTTACCTTTTTGTAAAGCTCGTGGTGGTGAGAACTGAGGACCTCTTGAGGTTAGTAGTGCTTTTCCCAGTTATTTTACATCCACAAACTTTGCTCTGTTTTGTTTTGTGTGGCAGCGAAAGTGAAATTACTCCATAAATTGCTTCTTATTTTCCGTCCAAGCTGCGGCTGTGACGTCAGCACGTTGTGTTAAACTTCACCACTGTGACTGTGGAGCTTAAGGTGCTTTGAGAAAGAGGTTTATTTTAAAAAGCGGATTACTGGACAAAAACATTATTTTAGTCATTCTGTGACATTTTCGTTTAGTTTTTATTTGTCGACGAAAAGTCTAATACTTTTAGACATAGTTTTCGTTTTAAAATATTAGTTTTTATTTAGTTTTCGTCTCGTTTTCGTCTGAAAAAATGGTCGTCAACGAATATTTTTCGTCATAATTATCGTTAACGAAATTAACACTGACTTGCACTGAATGGAATCAATCAGAAATGCATAGTCTGGACAGTAGTTGCTGATAGGCAGCCTCAAGCAAACCTCCAAATGATCATCAGTCATAGTGGAACCATACTTGAACTTAACAAGGGTTAACAAACTTTTAAACGTCACTTTATAAAGTAAGTGAACCTTCTAAGAACAAGCAGTAGTCACACAGATTAACTGCTTGAATCATGTAGATATTGCTGGACTAAATGATCCTAATCTGTCTAAAAATGCTCTTTCTTTACTTGAAGGCTGCCACAGTGCCTTTTAAGCCGATTATGTAATTCAGCCTGATGTAATTCAGACCTCCAGAAGAGCCTTTTAAATGTCATAGCCTGAGATAAACACAGGGTTGACCACAGGTGTGTGTTTTTGCCTTCTGCAGGGAGACTCCGGAGGTCCTCTGGCTTGCCGTCAGTCCCAAGGCCGCTGGTTTTTAGCTGGAGTGACAAGCTGGGGTCATGGCTGTGGCCGGAGCAGCTTCCCCGGAGTTTACATGCGTGTTACTGCCGTCAGGGAATGGATATCAAAATACCTCCCTTTTTAAAAAGCCCCAATCCTACAGTTCGCTTTTCCTGAAGTCCATTTTTAACATTTTTGTGGGTTTATGTACCATAAAGTCATAATTATTAACATGACCAGAATTAAAAAGTAGTTCTTGTTATTGTGCCAAATTTATTTGACAAAACTTTTCATATAAGCTCTCAGTACCAACATGCAGCCCAGCACACATTAAGAGTTGTTGAGCTGCTGCTATCAGTTCAGGGACACGACACTAAACCCCCAAATGCTCCCCCAGCACTGTGAAAAGGGGTTCCCACTCCCCACTGATCCTTAGTGTGTGTTTCACTGCACAGATGGGTTAAATGTGGAGGTCAAATTCCTCTGTAACCATGTTGGTCAATGTGTCACTTTCGCTTTTTACTTTCAGAATCAACTAATTTTACAATATTTTCATTAACACTTTCAGCTGAAAAACACTATCCATTCATCCGTTCACTTCTGCTTAATCCTGGTCATCACTTTACAAGACAAGAACTGTTGACAGTAAAAAAAATCTACCAAAAATAACACTACTAAAGTTTCACAGGGATGAATCAGAAATGTTGAAATATGCCTCTATGCTTGGTTTATAATAAGTTCTGTTACAGTCACCCAAAATCTCAGCTGAGACTCCAGCTTCTCATCTACAGGACAGCAGGAGTAACACTGTAAACTTTAACATGACCCTTTTATGCTTTTAGTTATTTTCTCAGAATAACATCACCTGTTCAGTCTGACAGCATCCAGACACATTTCTACAAATTTAGTCTAAAAATGTATTTCTCCAATTGTTCCAGTTTGAGAGAGAATATGAATTTTAAGAATTTGATGCATTTTGCACCAAAACAATGAACTGTTGATTCCACAGATGAAAAGTAAGTTTAAAACGGAAAAAATGTAGCTTATTGTAAAATACCGTCAGATATGTAAATGTGCTGTATTCTGATTGGCTGTCATTCCGAACTCAGTCTGGGCTTAAACACTGTTAAGTGTGAACAGACAGTATGATCAGACACTGAATGATGGATATGTACAAATGTATTTTTGTGACATCACAAAAACTATTTAAAAGGGCTCTTGCAGTTTAGTTTCCACACAGACGATAAGAACGGTGCATTTTTTAAACTTTAGCAGTGTTTACATTCTGTATCCATTTATCTCTTTATTCTAAGAAAGTGAAGAATTTGAGGTAAAATCAGATTTCAGTGATAAGGTTCCTGTTAACCACACAGAAAAGCTCCCAGTGAGTATTTACTGTAGTCAGCAGTTCTGTCTTCACGTGGACTTTTATAACTTGTGAATATTCATCTGAAAATGTTTTTTTCCCCCAGATTGTAAAGCGAACTTCCGTTCACTTGCTGAAAGGCATATTAATAAAAATTTATTTATTTTCTGTATTTATTAGCAATCAATTTCTGAAAAAGAAAACGTTACATTTTTGTTTAGTAAAGCTGAGTCTGCTGCACTCAGAGATTTTAAAACTTTGGACTGACTTCAGCTTTGATGTTTTATAAGAGTTCATTCATTTCTGACGAAGTTTGACACACTTCCCTTCTTAGCCATCACTGTGGACTCTGGTAATTCTGGAGTCATCAGACCACAAGATCTTTTCCATTTGCTCCAGTCTGATCTCTCATTAGTCTCATTAACAAGACTTTTTTATGGTCTCACAGCTGTTTAGTCCCAGTTATCTGTATGAATCCACTTCAAGTGTGTACATGATCTCCAGTCGTGGTCCTTCAGGATTTTTCCCAACCACTTTCACCTGCATCACTTACTCTTACAGAACCAGCAGAAACATCACTGCAGTAATGATCCCAGTATCTTAAAATCTGGTCCTGGAGAGCTGGTGTCCAGCACAGTTTAGTAATTTCCCTGCTCAGACTCACCTACTAAAGCTAGCAATGAACAGATCAATTAAACCAGCTGTGTAAAGAAAGGAAATCACCAAATTGTGAGGGAGACCAGACAAAAGTTTTAGTCCCTTGATTTAATCTCAATTTAAATCTTTACCTTGGCATTACATGACTGTCTTTATAAAAACATCACATATCATTAGAATGCTTACAAACAAACGGAGGATAAATTATTTCTGTAAAAAAGTTGTTCATATGTTGCAAGCTAGTTTAAAGTTTGGCTCCAGATGTTCTTCTCATTGCTCCTCACTTATCAAAAGATTTTGTTAAAGTCAGCAGCACACTTGATTTAACATCATGAAGTAGTGCTTAACAAACTCTACACAGGATGATAAATACTGGACTGTCATGAAGAAAGGTTCTGAAGGAGTTCTACCAACATGTGAATCACTACTTAATATATTCATGTTATCTGAATTTATTCTAATATTAGTGCTTTTTTCTGAGCAAACAGGAACATCACAGTAACACGACTAGACATCTCAAATAACTTTTAATTATAAACGAGTCACATTTACCCAGAATACTTTGGGACATTGATCTCTGAACAAATGCTAAAGGGTGTTTCTTTGTGCTGTCCTAACGTCTGAAAGGCTGATGGAGGAAAAAAGAGTTTCCCAGAAATCTGACATGCTTCGAGCACAATGTAAGCTGCTTTTCTTGCAGGGCGTGTGGTAGAGCAATCAGTGTTTAAACAAACCCCCCACTGTAGCCAGGACAAATGCATTTTGTTCTGAGGAGGTAAATAAAGTAGGACTGTTTAACCTGGTCCTGCTGAAGAGGCTACAATTATGGAAAAGAGAGATGCTGCTGAATTCTCTCCTGTGAAAGGAAGTAGGTTTGTGGAGCAGAGGATGGAAAAACGAGACGAGTTTGAGTCCCCCAGGGAGACCATGTAGCATCCACATGAGGACAAACTAAAGTCCAGACACCGGCTTTCTAAAACTGACCGGCTCAGTCACATCAGTACAGGTGTTGTTAAACACTACACAAAGAAATCTTCATTCACACCATCTCATCTTTTTTCACTGTGAAGTAGGCGCCTCTTTTTCTTATCTGTGCTCCACTTCATTCTTTCAGGTCTTTTCTTTGGACAAGCTTTACAGAACAATGCTAAACATCTTATTTACATTTTCTTTTGTTGTTGCATAATGTTCAGCTGGACTATGCTGAGGCTAATCAGAACTGAAGACGCTGAAAACTACAGCAACTTTGTGTGAGCTTTCACTTTCACTAGCTTACACTTGCTTACAACAACGACAACAAAAGGTACATGCAGTCTATCCTAACAGTGTGAATTTTTACATGCATACAAAATAAATATCATTCAAAACATGTATTACTGAAATACTTTTGTATTGTTCGGAACATTATCATTAGACTCAAAAGGATCTCTGATGCCAAAGTTCTGTAAAACCTGTCCAACCCAGGAACAGTTGCTATGACAATAGGTTTGTGGGCGGAGCATCAATGGATCAATATACTGCCACAAAAACAGTAAACACCACAACTTTAAAACTGCAAAAACAGCCTTACATTTGGACTCGCATTGTATTTACTAACAGCTTCCACAGTTTTCTTCAAATCTGAGCTTATTAACGTCAAATAATCAAAACCTTTCACATGCCTTCCATTAAAGTTATAATTAACAATCTACCATTCATCACTCTTAACATATGGAAAGAAAAATGTCCCAAAAGATCCTTTAAGTGTAAAACTCTGAACCATCTGATTTCTTTGATGGCTTTCAAGTTCTGGGTTCAAAAAGAGGCGGGGCTAACACATTCATCTGTGCATTTTTCAACCCACACCTCAAGACCCAGAGGTCCAGGTTAACACAGAGGTCCAGTTGAGCGGATTCTGCATCACATACGTGCTCTTTCCCTCTGAAGTCTTGAGTTATAAGCACGAGAAACTGTGTTCCATGCATCCATATACCGGTCCATACACATGGCAATACATTTCTGTGAAGAGCAAAAAGAAAAAAATCAGAAAACAATTGCAAAAACCTACAGAATTAAATGGTTAAGATGTAAACAAAGTCAGTCTTTCACAGCAACTTATTAGTTTTACTTGATCTAAGTGCAGCCTTTGATACAATAGACAGCAATATTCTCCTAAAAAGACTAGAGAACATGGTTGGAGTCACAGGAACAGCCCTAATGTGGTTTAAATCTTATCTAACCAGTTTGTAAATGTTAATGATGTATCGTCCAACAGTACAAAAGTGAGATGTGGAATTCCACAAGGATCTCTCTTAGGACCTCTATTATTCATACTTTATATGCTTCCATTAGGCCACGTTATAAGTAAACATAATATTAGTTTTCACTGTTATGCAGATGATACACAACTTTATATATCAGCTAAACCTGACGACAGGATTAGATTAAAGAAAATGGAGGATTGTGTAAAAGATGTGAAATGCTGGATGTCGCATAACTTCCTTCTCTTAAATAGTGACAGAGGTCCTTCTTCTGGGTCCAAAGACCATGAGAAATAAATTATCAGGCTTAAGTTTAAATCTGGATAACTTTACTGTTACACCTGACTCAGTAGCAAAAAATCGTGGTGTCATAATTGACTCAGATTTATAATTTGACCAACACATAACTAAAACTATCAGAACAGCTTTTCTACATCTCCGTAATATCTCCAAGTTAAGTAATGCCTTATCCCTACAGGATGCAGAAAAATTGGTACATGCGTTCATTACTTCTAGGTTAGATTACTGTAATGCACTATTATAAGGATGCTCAAGCAGAAACCTAAATAAACTTCAGTTACTTCAAAATGCGGCAGCCAGGGTTCTTACTAAAACCAGAAAATTTGACCATATTAGCCCAGTTTTATCAGCACTACACTGGCTTCCAGTTAAATACCGAATCTAATATAAAATTATTTTATTGACGTATAAAGCGCTACATGGTCTTGCCCCTGAGTATTTACAAAATTTATTTCCAATTATGAACCATCTCATTTACTTAGATCACAGGGTGCTGGCTTCTTGATAGTTCCCAGAATTCAGAAATCATCAGAAAGTGGAAGAGCCTTCTCTTATATGGCCCCTCATCTTTGGAATAACCTCCCAGACAATATTCGGGACTCAGTCACAGTCTCAACCTTTAAGACTAGGCTGAAAACATATCTGTTTAGTTTAGCTTTTAGAAACAGCTGAAAGGTCTAGTCAGTGGTTGTGGATGAGGCGAACACAGATTAGTTGGGGAAATGCACTGTAGAGGAGCTGTTTCGGTGGTTGGTGTTGTAGCACATGAAGATCACATGGAACTGGTGGCACTGAGCATGCATTAACAGTGCCAGTGGGGCTCGGTACAGCCTTAGTCACCAGGGAGGCCAGTGTGGATTTACATTTGTTAAGGGTAAGGAAGGTCTTTAAAGCTAGCTTGGAGGGGGGGTGGGTCTGGGACGTCAGACTTCACTGTTGAGTCTTCCGGAGGTGTTGTCGGCTTAATTCAGTGAAACACTGATGAGGGAAGGTGCCTACCTGATGACCCCTGTGAAGAGCTAGTAATGCAGTGTGTGGTTTGGGTACTCATGTGATGGGCTCAATAAGTAACCGTAGATAAGTAAATAAGTAAACGTGTTAAGGGTAGCTGGTTGCTGACTGGCTCATAAACGGCCACAACAACCATAAGGTGTAGCTGTAGGATTGAAACAATAGGATTGTGTGGCTGCTGGTACAAAGAGAGAGGGGTGGGCCCTATGTGAAGCTCTAATGGTTTGGCATAAGATATTTTACATCTTATCTTGTGTATGATTCTAATAATAATTGGTAATTAATATTTTACCTTATAGAAAGGTTGTAGGTCCAGGGGTGTACTGACGTAGGGATTTAAAGTGAACTGAGATGCTGGGGCTGTCATACCGCTGCTCACGCGATCACTCAGGTTTGTTGACGGTGAGCAGAGGGATGCCAGTGTCTTGGGGAGCTCCCATGCCTATTTACCTTCTGCCTCTCTCCTTTTAGGTAGGTAGATAGTTCTGCCAGAGTCAATAGCCACACTCTGATATGTCTCATAATCCCCCTGCTTTATAAATCCAAACAGAACTAATTCCGATTTTGTCTTTTCTGAGTGAGTGATTGCCCACCGGTCCGGTCCAAGGCTGATGGAAGACTGATTACTATTCTCTGCATGATACTTCCCTGGATCAGCTGCCCACCAACGACCAACTACTGTGGGCTGCTCCAGATACTCTACTCTACTGCCCACATTGGAGTTCATATGGACTTTCTGGCCGTTATCATTGCTATCACCGTCATCATCATCCCTGTCCCACTACTGTCCCCATATCAGTTCACCTGAACATTACAACAACAACATATGATTATGATTTATCACAAACTTAGAATTAGTAGACCAGAGGAGAATGGGTCCCCCATGTGAGTCTGGTTCCTCCCAAGGTTTCTTCCTCCAGCTCTGAGGGAGATTTTCCTTGGCACTGTCGCCATTGGCTTGCTCACCGGGGATTAGGAATTAATGATTTCATGTTTGTTATTACTAACCCTGTAAAGCTGCTTTGTGACAACAGTTGTAAAAAGTGGTTTATAAATAAATTTTATTTAATTTGATTTGACAGCAATCTGAGAAACATGAAAAAAATATATTTTAAAACGCATTCATGAATGCCATTCTCAAACCCAAGGTTGCTTTACAATTAACACAATCCATTTACACACCATTGAGAATCGGCAGCCAATCATGAGTACCTCAGGTTCTAAGATTTATTAATTTTGCCATCATGAATATTACATAAAAACGGATGTGAAGATGTGTAGGTTGTGTTGGATACTAAATAAAATTATATATACCTGCAGATAATCAGACATATAGTTCCAATCACAACCGCCGTAAAGAAATCTCAGCGAGTTTTGCTACAAAGATTCACTTTACATCAAACACTGAATTACTTTGTTTACATCTCAAAGTTTGATGGTGAGATCTCAGACAAAAAGGAAAAAAAGCCCAAACATTTTCTGTGAATATAAAAATATGCACTATATACACTGCATGCACTAAAAAGTGACTATCTGACTTAATTAAATGTGTGCATCATTTTCACATGAAGAAAACATTAACATTATTGTAATTTATTAATGTGGAAAATTCAGCATATTTTTGGTGCAGATTAAACTGGGGTATAAAAATCGAAAAAGTATTAAATATGTGGAAAAAAAATTTAAAGCATAGGTGTGCAACAAAAATAATGCACACACAAATATATATTCACATAAAAGTCCCTTTCCTCTGGAAGATTTGTGGGATACACATGATGTTGCTACCTTTAACTACAGCACACTGCAGCAGTGCCAAAGGCTGCAAGTTCTACCTGTTCTGAATTGTCCAGTGTACTTCCTGGCCTGCCAATGCACTTCTTGAAGCATTTGTCAGTCATTCTCTGCAGAAAAACAAAATACAAACAATTGATGAAACCTGTGTATCAGTTTAAAATATTTATTTTAATGTATTGACCAAAAAGTTGTCAAACCTAGAAAAATAAACATAAGCATTCTGTTCTTTATTCTGGTCTTACCTAATATACATACACTAGCACAACTTTTGAACCTCTTATACAATAACTGGCCACTTCATTAGTTACACATAGTTTGTATCTTCACTCTTTGTCTTAAAATGATGTGATCTTGTTGAGCTAAAAAGAGTACATATAATGTACAATAACTTAAAAATAAGAACTAATATAAAAAAGATGTATATTGGTTAAAGGAGTAAACTTGTGGTATAACTGAGATACAAAAAAAAGTACTTCACTCAGCAAATGTTAAACAATGTTTAAAAAATAATGTGATAAAAAAATATAAAAATGAGTAATGATCACTGTTATTTGGGAAATTGGGGGAATTTTTTTTTTGCTTTAACTTTGTGTTACATCTAAAGTAAAAGGTTTAATGTAAGCCTGGTAAAAAGGCAAATTAAGCAAATGCTTCAGCCTACACCTATTCCGTAAATGTTTGTTATTCATTTGGCTTTTAACTATTTATATAACGTAATAACATTTCCATTTTATTTATTGTCAATTGTTGTTTTTTTTGTATTGCAATGTGTTTGTGCATGTTTTTGTGAAACCAAATAAACTACTACTACTAAAATGATCTCAGAAGATTAAAGCATTTCCTTTGGAGTTAAATTACTATTCAAACAGTATCAACATTAAAACAACATACTTGAAATATGTCACTGTATGTGTAAGAAATAAAATATGCCAGTTTACATTTCTGAATAAACACAAATTAACTTTTTTCCCACCATACTCTAAGGTTTGGAGATTCACCAGAAGAGGTTAGATTAACAAAGGATTAATCACAGATAGGGCATTAACCTGATAACAGTAATACCTAATAAAGTAGTAAGTTTAAGTTAGATGTTTCAATTCCACCTTAAATATAACGTTAACTGCTACCTTACTTAAGATGGAACTGAAAACAACAAAAAAAGGAAGTTGATATATTCAGAGCCAAGTTTAACCTGGTGTTTATTCTGTAATTAAATATTTTCTCTGTATTATTAGTCACCTGTAAAAGCTCCTGTGCGTTCGCTACCGCGATCTGGACCTTCACCTGCTCCATTATGGTACCAGGGTCCATTTTCCCTGACCCTGATGCGGAGGAATAATCTGACCCGAAACTGTCCATGTTCTGTCTTTAATAATAAATTCTAACAATACAGATACACTGTAATCTGCTTTAATGTCTCCGAGTGGTAAACTCTCACATGGACTGTTTCTCTCAATGACCTTCAGATGAACCGGAAGAATCACTCTCACAGCTTCCTGTTGGCGTGGGATTATGGGAAATGTAGTTAAAATTGTGGCAATATTCGAAGTTGCGTATTACTGTACAGTATTACATGCATCCTTTATGCATCCTACACTATATATACAATATAGTATATTCTGCGTATTACACTATTATTTATAGTACACTATTATTTATAGTATAGTACACTAGTATATAATGAATACAGCATACTACATTAGTATATAGTACAGTGAAGAAAATAAGTATTTGATCACCCTGCGAATTTTAAAGTTCTCCCACTTAGAAATCATGGAGGGGTCTGAAATGTTTCATCTTAGGTGCATGTCCACTGTTAGAGACATAATCTAAAAGAAAAAATCCGGAAATCACACTGTATGATTTTTAAATAATTTATTTGTATGTTACTGCTGCAAATAGGTATTTGAACACCTGCCAATCAGCAAACATTCTGGCCCTCAAGGACCTGTTAGTCCGCCTCTAAAAAGTCCACCTCCACTCCACTTATTATTCTAAATTAGAAGGACCTGTTTGAAATCGTTAGCTGCATAAAGACACATGCCCACCCTACACAATTAGCCACAGTAACCTTGGAAACAGTGGTGCCAGCTCCCTTCAGGTCATTGACCAGCTCCTTCTGTGTAGTTCTGGGCTGATTCCTTACCTTTCTTAGGATCATTGATACACCACAAGGTGAGATCTTGCATGGAACCCCAGTCAGAGGGAGATTGACTTTCATGTTTAGCTTCTTCCATTTTCTAATAATTGCTCCAACAGTTGATCTTTTTTCACCAAGCTGCTTGGCAATTGCCCTGTAGCCCTTTCCAGCCTTGTGGAGGTTTACAATCTTATCTCTATGCAGGTGTCTTTATGCAGCTAATGACCTCAAACAGGTGCCTCTAATTTAGAATAATAAGTGGAGTGGAGGTGGAATTTTTAGAGGCGGACTTTGAGAGGTCTTTGAGAGCCAGAATGTTGTTGTGATTTCCGGATTTTTTTCTTTTAGATTATGTCTCTCACAGTGGACATGCACCTAAGATGAAAATTTCAGACCCCTCCATGATTTCTAAGTGGGAGAACTTGCAAATTCGCAGGGTGTTCAAATACTTATTTTCTTCACTGTATATACTGCGTACTAAACGGTATATAATAATGAATACTGCATAGTACAGTAGGATGGGGGTTCCAAATATTATTTAAATGTGAGGGGGACACCTCCCCTTCATAAATAATTACCGCAACGCCTATGGTCTGTGATCATCTAATACAGCACCGAGTGTTTAATATAGTAGTGATTCTAAAAACATTAGGTGGAACACGTCCATTTGTATGAAATATTCTAATAATTTGAGATTATGGATTTCTAATTTTCCAGAGCTTTAAGACAAACTAATCAACATTACAACAACAACTTTAATGAATATAAAATAGGACAGTTTATCTTGCTGAATTAAATTATGAACAACACTTATTATGAACAACATTTTTCTAATGTTGATATTTTTTAGATCAGATGAGCGCCGAGTGTTGCTGACAGAAAACACTAGATGGCGCTGCTGACATAAAGCAGGTAGTTTAGTCACAAACTCAAGAGTTGAGAGGAGTAGTTTTCTTAGGACCACTTGTCACTGTTTCAGCAAGAGGTGGGTAAAGTTGCCAAAAACTGAACTCAAGTAACAACCACATAAACATACATACATACATACATACATACATACATACATACATACAGTATATATAATAATAAAGGGTATTTTCGTCTGCCTTTGCTGGATCAGTTATGGCAAATGTAGATCACACATATGGTGACCATTTGCAAGATTTTTTTTAATAAAATAATATTTATTCAAGATTATCACATAATTCTATGTTACTCTGTGACGTCATCAGCATACAGAATCTATATAAGTACTGTATACTTTATACTAGTATGTACTGTATACTGTATACTACATACTACCCTAGTATATACTATATACTGCATACTACACTAGTGTATACTGTATAATGCATACTACAATAGTATATACTGCATACTATGTTAGTGTATACTGTATACTGCACTAGTATATACTCTTTACTGCATACTACATACTCATATATACTATATACTGCATATCACCAAGTTATCTACTTTGAGATTTCATCTACTCTTTTGAAATAAAATGAACTCTGTATATTTTGGTGTAATTACAGATTAATTTACAGTTCTGTTAATCATTCTGTTATCACTTTTCTTCATTTTTGTTTTCGTTGTGACCCAATAATATACTGATGAAAAGACCACTGCAAAATTATATGTATGTATTGTAGTAAAATTAGCATTTTGTTTTATTCTATTAACTAGGGTCTACAAACAACATTTAACACAAATTCTAAACACAGCTCTTGTTATTTGAAGTATTTATTTCCAGAAAATAGCAACTGGTCAAAATAACAAATATTTGGAATAATGTAAAAATAAACAAGTTTATATTCATTTTTAAACAAGATTAGCTAATTAGCACATTTTCTGAATTAATGTTCAGAAATCAGTATTTGGTTGAATAGCTCTGACTTTTTCATGTTTTGCATCAGTATTATACATTGCTTTTGGGTCACTTCTAGAGCAAAAAAAAATTCAAGCAGCTCTACTTTGCTTGACAATTTATGATCATCCATCTTCCAGTCCACAAGTTTCCAGTGAAGGTCAGGTCTGGTGGTTGGAATGGTATATGTAAGGTAAAATATGGTAAGATTGTAACTGGTAACTGGTAGTCCTAATATAGCAGGTGGTGCTGCATCACCACAAATATTATTTATCATTATGTTAAAGCCATCTATAGAAAACTGAGCAGGACATCAACTTGTGGTACATATCTCAAAACAAGTTGTTTATGCTCAGGTAAAAATTTTTAAATGACAAATAATGAGTACAAATGAAGGACAATCTGTTGTTAAGTGTTACTTTTTAACTAGTCATACACAGACTAGAACACATTGCTGTCATTAAAGATTTTAGCTTAAATTCAGTCACACAGTCATGAATGCCCATATGGCCTCAGTTACATAAGAATACAGTAGAGGCAGAAGGGACAGACAATATAAGCCATAATGATCCTGCTTCATTAATTATATTAATACTGTAATTGTGTTTTGTGAATAGTTATCTGCAGTGATTTCAGCTGTTGGTGAAATTGTAAAGTGATCTTAACCACTGGAAAGACTCTACATATAGTTATTATTTTTAATATTATTAATTTATGAAACTGCTGGGCTCTCATTGAGTCATGTATGACAATAAATACATATCAAATTGTGAAAAAATGTCTTGCGTGTCCATATTTTTCACCTGCAGAAGGTAAATAAATAAAAGCCTTGTGATGAAGTCAAACTAAGTATTGAATCTCCCAAAACTTAAAGCAATAAAGCTTAAACACAACTTTTTCACTTTCTCCTAGATCAGGGGTCGGCAAACTTTAACACTCAAAGAGCCATTTGGACCCAGTTTCCACAAAAACAACAACAACAACAAAAAAAAAACACTTGGAGTCGCAAATACTTTTTGACATCTAAAATGAAGATAACACTGTATATATTGTTTTTTTTTTTTACCTCTATTCTTTGTATGAACAACTATAGTGCATTATTTATGAAATCCATGTAGTGCTACAGAGAAAAATAAATTTTATTTATGTAATGAACACATTTTGAACATTTTTATATGGTGCTTGATCATAAATTAAATTATTATTATTAATTTAAAAAAAATATTAATACATTACTTACAAATTATGATTTATATTTTATTAATACATACTAGTTACTATTAATGATATATTAATAATAACTATTAAGTGTTAATATGAATAATAAAATTAATATTATCAGTAATAAAATATTAATACATTATTAAATATTATTATTAAATATTAATAAACTGTTAAAAGCATGTAGCATAAAATTATCACAAAATTCTGTTTTTAATCAACTTTGCTCCAACACATTACCACCAGTTTAACACTTATATTTGGACTGTAGGGTCAGCAGACCTCATTTACATTAAATTATACATAATTTTTTAGTAAAAATAAGCAGACATTCAGAATTATTTTGACAATAGTTACTCTTAGAGACGTAAATGGTAGCTTATCACAGACTGGTAGACAAACACACAGAGACACAGATTCAGATGTTAATGTTTTATATATATAAAACCTCTGACATTAAAATACGTCTAGCTGATGTGACACAGACAGAACACTCAACATGTTAAGCCTACCATACACCTAACAACTTTGAAAAGATTCTGAAAAGATTTTTAAAAGACTAAAGTCTGACACCATCTCACATCTACAGACTTTTTAGTCACAGTCTAGTCGCAGTCTTAAGATTTTGGAAAGACTGTGGATCTTGCAGGGTCACTAATTTAAAGACTGCAACTAGATTCTTTTGAGATTATTTCCCATCTGCTTTTGTTTTACATAGAATTAATGCAATAAAGAGCATAATTATTGCAAAATGTGTATTACCCCATTCAGCAGTGTTTAGTTAGCTTTAGCATAGCACACACACCTGTGATTTCGAAGGCTTCAGCAATTTGTCCACTTTTTTCCTTTTCGTCTCTGTCATGTAATAAATGGTAAAACACTCTTGCTCGCTCCACAGCTCTACTATGTTCTCCTCATTTTCTACAGCCCAGGAGAACCTTAGTTTCCGAGCTCTCCAGCCACTATGTACCCACAAGGCTTTCGTTTATTTGCCTTTGCGGTTTCCTGTATCCTATTGGTTCCCGACAGTATTTGCTCAGGTCAACCAGGGGTCATCTCTTACGACTTGCGATAATATTAAACGTTTGATTTTATCGGAACGCCTCGACGTGAAAAAGACTGACTACAACTTTCAGTCCTGACCACCTTACACTTAACGATCAAGATGACGCGACTGCAACTCGACTCTAGCAAGACTCTCGTGATTTTAGCCCAACTTTGAAAAATTGTCTGCGACTGTAAAATTGCGTGAAAGTCGTCAGGTGTAAGGTAGGCCTTAACAACTTACAGTGAAAGGTGAACATGGACAGTGGGTCAACTTGCAAAACACCTTTACAAGTCCAGACACTATTTGATGGAATGTCAGCGAAGATGGCCAATCACACTAGCAAGAAACGGCAGAGCCAATCCATGAGCTTGTGAGTGGTCTAGAGTGAAACAGGATTTAGATTGAGCGGCTTGGATTTCTGCTGGGTCCTAGTGCTCGACTTGTCTCCATTTAATATAGCGTAACATTGTTTTTGGACAGTATAAACTGCAGGGGACCAAAACAGGCTTTTGAAAAAGTGCAGGGGACATGTCCTCACTGTCACCCCACCAAATTACTGCGTGCACGCGGAGCCGCAGCATGCAAGAAAAAGCCGCATGCGGCTCTGGAGCCGTGGGTTGCCGACCCCTGTCCTAGATGTAGTTCTTCAGGCAAGAGGTGTTGGTAGACCAAATTTAGCTTTAGTTTTATACCTGGAGATGCAAGGCTAACATAGCTAACAATCACAAGAACCTAATAGTCACCTAAATAGCGAAATTGTGCTTCTGTAAAAATACTTCACCAACACTTCTCACGGCACTAAAACCGCATCAAGGTCTCTTAATTAATAAAACCTAATCTCTACAGATAATCAGAGGCACCAACAATACGTTTTGGTTATTGTTTAAGCTTAAGTCATGTGGTGTCCTAAACCATATCCACTTGTCCTCAAAGTTAAATTAACATGTGGATGCAGTTTGAGCAGGTTGGGAGACATTTTGCTGATTTCTTCAGAACCCAGCACAGTGAACCCCGCACAGTAAACCCCGCACACTGAACGCCACACTGTGAAGCGCGTGCTGACTGCGCTGTACTGCGTGGCTGTAGACACACTACAGGAGGCGGAGCCACATCAGGAGCTTCAGTGCAGAACTCGGGGACACAGTCAGTCGTAGTTGAGCTGTAGTTGAGTCTAACAGATGGGATTTAACGCTGTTATCGCTCGTAGAGAACAAGACATGTAACTTCTGCTACTTTACAGGAGAAAATAAGAGGAAATAAAGGAGTTTAAAGGTGGACTGTGCACTTCCTGTAGAAGGTAAGAGTTCAAGAGTCTGAGCGGTCAACATGCTGAAACTTTTATTTGAAATGACACCGTTTGTGATGTTTTGATTGAACAGATATACTTTAAAGGCTAAATTAAGCTTGAAAATAGAATAATATAAGAAGTATGATCTTTTTAACTCGGCTGCATTAGTATTAGTCTACTTTAGACATTTAAACATTCATCTTACATATCTGTTTTATTACATTCAAAAGCTATTTATAGTGTCTAAAGTATGAAGGGTGTTATGATGAAGCTAGTAAAAGCTGGTACACCAGTTTTATTCTGCTGGACGCAGCTGGATGAGCAGATTGTCAACTTGTCGATGATCAAACTGGTCAACCAGGTCTCGAAAGCTGGTCTAGTTGTTTTATAATGAACAGAGTTTAGCTTTAGCTTTTTTAACTCTACAGGACAGCATTGTGTTAGTCTACCATTCACATCCAGTACTGAATGCAAAAAGTTCCCATTTTATGGCTGTTTTACAACCAACACATTACAATGCCCAACAGCCAAGTTTCGGCTTTGCTTTCATGTCAGATGTGGATCTGGTTCAAGTGTTCTGTTCTGGCAAACATCAGACAGGATGTATGATTCATACAAGATATAAATCATGATATCATTATCAAAATAAATCATTAACCTGAGGTAACGACAAAAGGAAGTTTGCTCTATAGTAACAGGTGGACGCCCAGTCATTCAGGTATTTGACTGTTATGCTGAAAAATCATTCTCATCATTTTGTCTACGTTGAGTTTTGTAATAAAGAGTCTCTTTTTAAAGTACTACCACGGAAGTTAAACATTAATCTGTGTATATTGCAATGTTATTGAAGACATTATAATTCAATATAATGTTGAATATATTATGTTGTGACCAAACTTCTTATACTTATGTACCCTTTGGCTTATTAGTCAGCTTATTTCAGTTATTCATTAAAAATTGTAAATGATTCAGTACCTATAATGAAAGTGGTGACTAAGTTGTTTTTTTATTTTTTATGCAATGTTACATTTGCAGCTCCAGTTAAAAGTGTGATTTTTGACTGAAACATGTTTTAAAATATGGTGACTACTTTTTCCCTGAACATTTTATTGCATAACACACAATAATAATGTCTTTCTTCATTTAACTAACCTATTTTAACCAAATTACTCTATAATCAATTTTGAATATGCAGTGTATAAAAAAAGGATAATTGGCTGAACAACAAAATAATAGCCACAGTAGTAGGTGATGTGTAATACTGATTCAGCAGGAGGAAATATAATATTGATTCTGATGCTGGTACATTTCTTTAGATCTGGGTCCAAGATGTCTGTGAGCAGTCATGAAAACCGGAAGTCCAGGTCAAGCTCTGGCTCCATGAACATCCATCTGTTCCACAAAACATCCCACGCGGACAGCTTGCTTACACATCTCAACCTTCTCCGCAAGCGCCACGTCTTTACAGATGTTGTTTTACGGGCTGGAAACAAAGCCTTTCCATGCCACCGGGCTGTCTTGGCCTCCTGCAGCCGCTACTTCGAGGCCATGTTCAACGGAGGTCTCAAGGAGAGTCGAGATGCTGAGGTTAACTTCCATGACTCTTTGCACCCAGAAGTGCTGGAACTTCTGTTGGACTATGCTTATTCAGCCAGAATTATAATAAATGAGGAAAATGCAGAGTCCCTTCTAGAGGCTGGAGATATGCTTCAGTTCCATGATATCCGTGATGCCTCGGCTGAATTCCTTGAGAAAAACCTACATCCTTCAAACTGCCTGGGAATGATGCTACTTTCAGATGCTCATCAGTGCCAGAGGTTGTATGAGCTGTCTTGGCGCATGTGCCTTGCTAATTTCCCAGCTCTTTACAGGACGGAGGACTTCTTGAGCTTACCGAAAGATAAAGTCCAAGACTTAATCTTCAGTGAGGAGTTAGAAGTGGAGGACGAGAGTGTAGTATACGAAGCTGTTATAGACTGGATCAAAGCAGACATGGATAGGAGACTTGGTGACCTTCCTGAGCTTCTTCGCTGTGTTCGATTAGCTTTGCTTCCAGAGACTTACCTCCTCAAGAATGTGGTTTCTGAAGAGATTGTAATGGGAGACAAAGGTGGTCGAGAGATTGTAGAAGATGCTGTGAGGTGCAAGATGAAAATTCTTCAGAATGATGGAGTAGTCACTGGCTTCTGTGCCCGGCCGAGGAAGATCAGCCAGGCTCTTTTACTTCTGGGAGGTCAAACCTTCATGTGTGATAAAGTCTACATGATTGACCACAAGACAAAAGAGATTGCCCCCAAAACAGACCTTCCCAGTCCTCGAAAAGAGTGTAGTGCCTGTGCTATTGGCTGCAAGGTTTATGTAACAGGAGGCAGAGGGTCTGAAAATGGAGCATCCAAAGATGTCTGGGTTTATGATACCTTACATGATGAGTGGTCCAAAGCTGCACCAATGCTTGTAGCCAGATTTGGCCATGGCTCAGCTGAACTGGACCATGTTTTGTATGTAGTAGGTGGCCACACCTCTCTTGTTGGATCTTTTCCAGCTTCTCCATCTGTGTCTCTCAAACAGGTTGAACAATACAACCCACAATCCAACAAATGGACATTGGTAGCTCCTCTTCGAGAAGGTGTGAGCAATGCTGCTGTTGTTGGAGCCAAAAACAAGCTCTTTGCTTTTGGAGGGACTAGTGTGAATAGAGATAAGTATCCCAAAGTGCAGTGTTTTGATCCATGTGAGAATAGATGGACAGTCCCTGCCTCTTGCCCTCAGCTTTGGCGCTATACAGCTGCAGCTGTGGTTGGGAATCAGATTGTGGTTATTGGGGGAGATACAGAATTCTCGGCTAGCTCTGCATATCGTTTTAACAGCGAAACCTACCAGTGGACTAAATTTGGCGATGTTACAGCCAAGAGGATCAGCTGCCATGCTGTGGCCTCTGGAAATCGGTTGTATGTTGTAGGGGGTTACTTTGGGGCACAAAGGTGCAAAACCTTGGACTGCTACGACCCATCCACAGACTCATGGGACAGCATCACTAGTGTGCCATACTCCCTAATTCCCACTGCATTTGTCAGCACATGGAAATACCTCCCATCCTGAATGTGAAGAGATGCTCAACTTGGTAAGTAGCAGCTCATAATTTATAAAAATTTTGATCAGGGCTTCACTGTGGACCAAATTCACATATTTGTAAACAAAGGGCTTCTGGGGGATTACTGTTAGCAGTTAATGGCATAGTCTACTATCAGACACTGGGAAATTCTGACAACACATAGCTAGCTAGGTCAAATCTATCTCCTGTAGCTGGATTTAAACAGCTGTATAACTGGCTTATGTCTTATTTATAAGGGTTGTGTGGCATCAGGTTGTCTGAGGTAAGGACCCACACATTCAACCCAAAACACTTTCTCTAGGGTTTTGTTGCATGTTATATTGCTACACATTGAAATTACAGGATGCCTTAAGTGATGCAAGCTAACACTCAGTGGTGAACTCTTAATCTTGGTTAAAAGTAGGGATGTACCAAAATGAATTAAACAGGCTAAATGCATTTTTGTCTTGATTATTAAACTGTAATTTTCAAATATTTAGTGAACATTTTAACATTGCAGCAGACATATCAACAAAGTTGTAACAAACTGACCTAATTAATTAATTAAGAAAAGGCTTGTATTTGTGTGATATCAGATGATGTAGATTGATATTCATCCTCATGTTGCCTATCATCAGTGTTAACTGTTTACAGACCACATTGTTTGGTGGAAGAATATTTTATTGTAGATGACTAAAAAATTTATTCATTTATTAATGGAACATTTGTGTTTTATCATATTTTATAGTTAATTACAGTTTTATAAAGAAAGAAGCTACTTGAGATGCTGAGTTACTGTGATTTTCATATAATGTATTACAATACTGTGATATTTATTTATACAGCATTTTGTACAATATTTTAATCCACCAATGTACAATATCCCATGTGCAACAGTCATGAACATTTTGTTGTAAATAGTCTTCAGAGTTTTTGATAAGTTTTATTATATTTTTTATATTGTTTTACTTATGTTTATAATATTTACAAAGAGTTTCTTTTAATACCTACTTCTATTACTGAGTACTTCACTGTTCCTTTGCTGCTGTGACACTTTAAATTTTCTCACTGTAGGACCAGTAAAGGATTATCTTATCTCATCTTATCTCTTACCTTTTATCATGTGAATGAAAATTTTAGTTACTCCGCTTCATCGTGAAAACACCCTTCTCCTTGATAAAATCACAGAAACACACAGCTTCTCATGGTTTATTGCTTTAATATATATATATATATATATATATATATATATATATCACTGGCGGATGC
>BRDA01008544.1:13281-28203 GCA_036984385.1 Crenuchus spilurus | reverse complement strand
TTCTGCTCAAACTGTCAGAAACAGACTCCATGAGGGTGGTATGAGATTTTGAGTATGATTCCAAATCCAGACCTCCAAGAGGTAATAATTTTGATATACATTGATCATTTTTATTATTATGTTCTTAACACATTCCACTATGTAATAAATAAAGATTTTCAACTGGAATATTTTATTCACTGAGATCTAGGATGTTATTTTAGTGTTCCCTTTGTTTTTATGAGCAGTGTATATTATACACGGGGATGAATCTCTGAACATGCTATACAATAATACATATTTTCTTTTTAGTAAGACTGTAAATGAGTGTGATGTCGACATTGCTGACCCCTCTGTTACTGACCCCAGTTAAACAACTAACTAGTGAACCACTACATCGCTTATTTAAGCCATTACACCCCTGTATCACTGGTCACGCGTCTGTACAAAGTTTTAATAAAAACTCTGCTTGTAACTAATCAGTTAACAAATTTTAAACCCCGTAGACCATAAACACTCTTTTCTGATTGGCTGGCACTCTGGAAACTTTGAGTAGTTACCATAGCAACCATAGTAAATATGCTTTAATTGACAATGTGTCAGAGTAGCTATAACAAATGAGAAAAAAAATTACAATTTTGTTTACATAAACACCAAAAATGACTAAATATGTGGCAACCGGGATATAAGCGGGATCCAATGAAGTGCCTAGATATAAGATACTGACCCTTTATGACTTTTCACTTTGTAACCAAATTGCTCATTAGGCTTAGACTCCGCCTCCTGCTTATCTTTAAAGAGACCCTGGTACTTAATACATTTATTATCACACCACTTGTACTACTTCCTATGACTGGAAGTCCCTCATTGAAAATGAATGACATTTGGCTGCTTTCTTCATGTTGTGCCACTATAAACACAGGGTCATGGACTTGCTGGAGGAGTTCTTTCACTTCCACCTCATAGAGTGGGATGCCTCCAAAGCTGTCATCCCTTACCCTCACCAAATGTCACATAATGCAACTCAAACAGCATCACTGCAGAAGAGAGAGTAATGAATATGGACAACGTATTTAATCACATTTTAATGTAACAGCAATACTTTAAAGAGTAAAGAGCAATAATTAAGATATTTTAGAGTTTCTGTTGTGTTACAATCTCATATGCAACTCTTTTCGGACTGAACTCCAACCCCCAATGTCCATAGAGCTAAGATCACCGAAACGGCTGAGAACACACTGGCATGTTTGGCCTAAGTCCATTCACATTTGCTATCTGATGTTAAAACCGTGCAGCTCGGAGTCCACATACAGGCCCGTGGTGGCGTCTGAATGTACAGTCAGGTGCTTGTTAAGATTGCATTTCTTCGTAAACCCTTTCCCACATTTGGCGCAGATGAAGGGCTTCTCCCCAGTGTGAGTCCTCTGGTGCATATCCAGAGTGCATTTCTGGATGAAACCTTTGCCACAGTGCAGACATCGATATGGCTTCTCTCCAGTGTGTGTCCGCTGATGGGTATAGAGGTGCCCCTTCTGTGCGTACCTCTTACCACAGAGCGCGCACCTATAGGGCTTCTCACCCGTGTGACTGCGCTCGTGTATCTCAAGTTGACTGAAACACTTGAACCTCTTGGAGCAGTGAGGGCAAACAAACCGTTTCTCCCCCGAAAAGCTGGAGGGGGCGTGGCTCCTTATGGACTTTGGCAAAAGAAAAGTCTGTGAGGCAGTGAAGTCTATATTCTCTGTTCTTGTGCTTGCTTGTACCTGTAAAGCTGGTTCCTCCTGGTCACATGAATTATCTTCCAGGGAGAGTCTCTCTGGTAGATCAGGTGAAGTTCTCTTCACAGTTTGGTTTCCTCTGTCAGCGGTGTTGCCATTTAGATGACAGATGGTAGAGGAGATCTCTTCAGCGCTGGTAGAACCACTGACGCCAGCTGCTGGAACTGAGGGAGAATTGTAAATATGTTAATCAGAAATAAAAAGAGAAATTAAATACATTTTCAGGTTTATAAGGAAGAGAACATGATTGAATTTGTGTACAGTGGAACCTCGGTTATCTTTTGTCCTGGTTATTCAGGGAACTTTTGTCCCAGTTATTGTTCATCCGCCCAGTTTTCATCGGTGTGCCCTCCTGACTCGCCGCTAATTTTGTGCTTTTCTCTGGTTTTGTTTCTTGCTGTTAATGTTCAAAACAAAGTAAAACACGTCACACTGAAGTGGTGACACACGGAGCTACCGTCTAAAAACAGGTGTGATAACAAATAGCGGCTGAGAACAGGTGTACAAAACAAAGGCTGCAGCTGGACCACATCAGCACTCTCTAAAACAGAGCGTAAACCTGTAAGAGTGATGTTAAATGTTCATTTATCCTCTTCATTAGTCTTTTATATTTATTTCTCATTGTGTTCTGTATGTAAAACTATAGTTATTCTATATAAAATGTATTTTTGTTAATATTTTGGAGTGTCTGGAGCAGATTAATTAGATTTACATTATTTCTTATGGGTAACATTGCTTCAGTTATCGTTCATTTCAGTTATAGTCAGACACTTTAGAACAGATTAAAGACCAATGTTCCACTGTAACTTGTTTCTTAGCCAAAAAGTGAGCCAATGTTTTGCATTTTTCTGATCATCTGAATTGTTTCCATGTTGTTAAAACAGTTTTCTGTAATCTATGCACACATCCGATGCGCTAAAAACACATAATATCTTTAGTCTGCTCCACACTTCATCTTAATAATGTTCTAAAATAAAAAGATAAACAGCTTTCTCAGTTATTTAATAATATATAGCTCTTCATTCTTGCTACTTGACTGTATTATTTGCAATAACAGTTTTTCCTTACCGAGAGTTTTGAAGGGTGTTTTATTGTATGATGGATTAAAATATAAAAGCAAACTCACTCTGTTCCCTCGAGTTCTCTTCTCCTAAATCACAAATCCATGAATTCCTTCCATTTGGCTCCTGTTTGATAAAGATTTCAGTAGAATTTTGTTCCCGGTGATGCTGCTGTAGACTGCCAGCTCGCTTATCAGGATGAGCCTATAATTACAGCATAATACACCGATTATAATACAGCACATACACTGTATATTAGTTATGCATGGTGGTCACTACAGTGTACAGCTACATTATCGTCACTATCATCTCCAAAAATTACGCTAAAATGAAAAGTGACATATTTCAAGTCTTTTTTGTGGATGTTGATGCTGTTTAAGTTTTAATTTATTAAAATCAATACATTTATGAACAACAAATGGGCTTTTTCCTCAACGTTCTACATTTTGATGTAGCACTGTGTGTACATTGGCTTTAACGTCCAGCTGCCGTTACTACAAAGGCGCCACCTGATGGTCAGTAATTGCAAGTGCAACAAAACACATGGTAAACGTAAACGGCTGATACACTTTTTTTTATCAGGCTGACAAGAGAATAAACATTTGGAGCCTCTAACACTTAATTCATTGTCTGGATGACTTCAGTATTCATTTACAATGCAGGGAAAAAAGTAAAAACATTCAAAGAGAAGGTGTGTCCAAACTTTTGACTGGTACTGTCATCAGTTACCAAAAAATCTTGTTCTAGATGGCACAACATCATTCATCACTCATCACCCTAGTGATCATACACCTGTGAACTCTACAATCAATCAATCAATCAAATTTTATTTATAAAGCGCTTTTTACAACTGATGTCACAAAGCAGCTTTACATGGTTAGTAATAACAGACATCAAATCATTAATCCCTAATCCCCAGTGAGCAAGCCAACGGCGACAGTGGCAAGGGAAAACTCCCTCAGAGCTGGAGGAAGAAACCTTGGGAGGAACCAGACTCACATGGGGGACCCATCCTCCTCTGGTCTGCTAATTCTAAGTGTGTCTACAAATTCCTGACTTTTGATTTAAAAACAGTAAAACTCCTGATTTGCTAACTTATTCAGGTTCAGTGTTTGACACGTCTAAACTTTGTGTGTTTCACAAAACAAAGCAATTAACGACTTACTTGACCCTTTTCAGTTACTTTAGAGGTGTTTCCCGAAGCAGCATCACAGCTGACAGACTCCAGGTTGCTTTCTCTAGCAGAATGAAAATAAAGACAGGAGATGCTGGGAGAATATAATGTAATAACATACGTCCATAAAACACGGCAGGAACAGAAACAGCATCACATTACAGACGGTAGTCCATCTGTTTCTCTGTATACTCTGTTCACCCTGTTCTTCAACAGTCAGGACCCCACAGAGCAGGAGGATCATTCTCAGTATTGCAGTGACACTGATGTGGTGGTGGTGTGTGAGTGTGTGCAGAGCTGCTGATGTTATTAAACACCTCAGTGTCACTACTGGAGTGAGAATAGTGCACCAACCAGCCAAAAAGACTAGAGGACCAACACGAATAGTTGATAAACATACTAAACAAACTGTTGGAGGAGTCCTGTAATAAACTGTAAGCAGGACTCCTTAGACGCTTTTGGGTGGCATAGTGGCTTCTTAGAGTTGAGGTTTTGGGTTCATCTGGTTAGACCTTCCCCGTGTCCGAGTGGGTTTCCTCCGGGGACTCCAGTTTCCTCCCACAGTCCAAAAACATGGAGATCAGGTGAACTGGGTCATCCCCTAATGCTCCTCCAGGTGGACGGTGGCTTCATAATTATAAACATAATTCCGCGCAGGTCATGAGTGAAGTGCCCTTGAGCAAGGCACCTAACCTCCAACTGCTCCCCGGGTGCCGTGGATAGGGCTGCCCGCATGTTCTGGATGGATTAAATGCCTGTGTAGGCTTTTGTCTTGATTCTGAGGCTGCAAAATCAGTACCTAGCACACACTAACACACCACCACCACGTCAGGGTCACTGAGAATGATCCACCACCCAAATCACACCCGCTGGTCCAGTGTTGAAAGGAGGGTAACAAAGCATAGAGAGAAACAGATGAACTACAGTCTGTAATTGAAGAACTACTAAAATAAGGGAACATGAAGCTTAAAACTACCTTTTAACGTGTGGCTGTTTCTCTGTCCCATCTGTCTGCTCACTGTTTCTCTTCTCCTTCTCCTCCTGGCTCTGCAGTCCGTCCTGCACCAGCATGTGCTCCATCAGCTGCAGCCTCTTCCTCAGACTGTCAATCTCATGATGACTGCGGGCCACTTCAGTCTGCAGGACTTTACACTCCACGTCCACCAGCTGACTGATCTCCAACACAGCCGTCTTGGCCAGTGTTTCCATAATGGCAGCTAACTGAGTGTGGAAAGAGGAAAGAGTGGTCAGCATCTCTTCTTAAGGCTCTTAAAAACCAGGTTCACTCATAAAAAAAGGAAATGGATCCTCCAACAAAGAGTAAACACAGCCACCAACGAGCAACTGCAGATAAAACTTGTGTTTTGGTCACTCAGGTCCTACACTGCAGCTGCCTGCTGGGTTGCCAGATCCCGGAAGATTCTCCAATCCACTGTTTGACAGAAACCCGCCTACACTCGCTTAACTTCAGGGTGAAAGTGGACCAAGCAGTGGACCACACAGGTTTTTTTTTCTGTGAATTGTGGGGACATTAAATAGACTTAAAATCTTAAAACCCTAACCTTTATCTTAAAACATGGTCTTCATCTTAAAACTCGTGCTTTATGTCGCAGGGACCAGAGTGTTAAAACAGGTTTTGGTCCCCACAACATGACATAAACCTACGTACAAACACACTTTGGTAGTACTATACTAGTGAGGACATTACACTTGTGTAATACTGAGTAAAAATAAACCTACGTATATTGGCAACCGAATGGTTAATTTATTTAAAGTGTGCAATGAAAATGGCACATATGCCCACTTTTACAGGTCTGACATCAGATTCCTATCATTATGAGGACTTTCAGTTCCCACCAGGAAGAAATACAAGGACACACACACACACACACAGTCTTAGTGCCTATGGCGTGGGTAGCTTACACATCTGGAATGGCACGTTCAATGCTGAACACTATTTAGAGGTTTTAGAATATGCTCCCATTCAGACGTCTCTTTCAGTGAAGGCCCTGTAAGTCGATGCTAAACCATAAACTGCAGCATTATCAGCAGCGCCCAGGAAGCAGTTGAAGGTTACATGCTTTGTTCAGTCATGTTCTGTTGGTTCAGGGGACGTTTCAGTGACAGGACTGGTTCCTTAACCATAAGCCCATGGCTGCCCCAAGCTGAAATTAGCCCAACATCTAGTTACTTGATGTTTGAGGAAGATTTTATTACTTTTTTAAGTACTGGTGTATTACTTCTAAATTTTGTTTTCATCTAATTTTGGCATTCATTTTCCTTTCTATTTTAGATTCATTTGTTTAGAGAACAAAATAAATACTTTAATGGTATGGATTTAAAACATGGTATCTACTTTTCCTCTGTCACAATCTGCTCTAAACATTTTTAACTGAATTTTGTAATATTAGGAAGTCTGCCCAAGATATCTCCAACACTATTCATTTTCTACTGTGTTGCATAAATAGCTTTTTGTTGGCCTTGATACATGTTTAAAGTAGCCCCAAAACCCGCCACGTCTGACATTTTACCCGTAACTGCATCTTCAAAAAAGACCAATTTTGAGGAAAAAATGTAGAAATGGCAACCCTGGATTTCTCTCAGCGTCAGTTCCATAGACACACACAAGGATCGATACACAGCTTTGACTTGTTTACCGCCATCTGCTGACGTGGAGAAACGGAAACGCTTAAAAAACTACAACTACCGGTATGCGTGAGAGAAAACGTCATCAGTCTCCTGCATGCTGATTGGCTGTGGTGGTATCGCGCGAGCATCCGAGAGGCGTAAACGGGAAACGGTGAAGTTTATACATTCATCTTTCAGGGTAAACGTCAATTATTTTGGACATTTTGACAGGTTCTGTGGAAATGTAATCGTTTTTAGGCATCCAGTTGATATGGTGATGTTCTTAGGTCTTGATTTAGCTATGTTTTTGACGATATAAAGCTTTGTTTAAATTTGTTTTAGTCTTTGTTGAGGTCTGTGTCTACACTCATACATCAAAAATCACAATATTCAGTTCGGTTTGGTCCATAATTTAATTTATAAAGTTAAACTGTCATATTATATTTATTACATATAAATTGACATATTTCACGCCTTTTATTGTTTTATCTTATCAGAAATGCAGAATCTTAAATGTCAGTTTGATTAAATGACTATAAACAATAGAAATAGTGTCTCTCAGAGCTACAACTGCCACATTCATAATATCGACACTTCTGAACCAGAGACAACATCTGAAGTGTCTTACCTGGACTAAGCAGAACCAGAACTGGACTGTTACTCAGTCCTCCAACGCTCTCTTTTCAGATGAAAGTCAGTTTTGTATTTAATTTGTAAATCAAGCTCATAGTCTGATGTAAGAGTGGAGAGACACGGAATCCAAGGCGTCTGAAGTCCAGTGTGCAGTTTCTGTGATAGTTTGGGGTGTCATGTCGTCTGCTGGTGTTGTGGTGTTTAGTCCCAAGTCAATGCCTACTCTGAGGTTTTAGAGCACTTAATGCTTCCATCTTCTGACAAGCTTTATGGAGACAGATTTACTTTTGTAACACTAGCCCATAGTGCCCCAAATTCTACCACATGGTATTCAAATTCAGCAATCAGACAACATAACACTTGTAAAATACAAAAGTGAATTTCCTAAAGGGAATGTAGAATATTTGACCACTTTTACTAGGTGGTTGCTATGCTGTTGCTATATCATCCCAGGTGGTTGCTAGTGTGTTGAGTAGAGAATTATTGCATATATCATGATCAATATGCCATTTGATCCGCAGACATTGCTTGTAGACTGTATAGTCCATATCAACCTCTCTCTCCTGTATTTCAGAGGACGATGTCAGGCCGAAGAGTGGTAGTGTTCTTGTCAGCAGCAGAACTTGGACCTGCTCTGGCTAGACTGGTGACTTCTCGAGCTGAGAAGACTCTGAGCACCGGTGCTGGCTCCTTTTCACTGGGTCTTTCTGGGGGAAGTCTAGTGTCTATTCTAAGTAAGGAGCTGCTTTCTATACCAAACCTAGACTGCAGACAATGGCTGGTGGGGTTCTGTGATGAGAGGCTGGTTCCTTTTGATGATCCTGAGAGCATATATGGTCTTTACAAGGTAATTGGGAGGGCACTAAAAAGTGATGTGTTGGATTAAATTGATTCAGCTGTATACACCAGTATACAACAGTAAGTGTAATAATATAACAATAATGATGTAACATGTTTAAATTGAATTCGTTAAATTCCCAATGTGTTAATCATACAGAAGTTTAAATGCACTGTCAGTTCCTAATTAATGAGGTCAATAAGAACAAAAGGTGTATAGTCTACAGTGCTGGATCAGTAGTCTACAGTGACCTATATGGTCTACATTGCTGGATCAGTGGTCTATAATGACCTGTGTGGTCTATAATAACTTGTTTTTTTTTCAATATTTTTCTCAGAATCAATTGTTCTCAAAGCTCAACATTCCAGAGGACAGGGTTTTGGCAATAGACCCCTCCTTACCAGTGTCGGAGTGTGCAGATGACTATGCTACTAAGCTCAATAAGGTTCTGTGATCACAACATACAGTCCAGACATCTGTGCAGCAGAGTTTTAAAAAAATCTGAAAGTGAACTTCTTCTGAGCTTCTTGTTTACGTTTTGCAGGCATTCAATACAGAACAAATGCCAGTATTTGATATGTTGTTACTTGGCATGGGACCTGATGGACATACATGCTCACTCTTCCCAGAGCATCCTTTATTGAAGGTTAGTATCGCAAGAAATGACCCTAATCAGAGTTTATCCAAAATGCATGATCAGGCTTACAGACAAATGAAGAGGAAAAAAAACAGACAACATTGTCAGAATGTGATTGTGCCTGCAGAGATGGTAGAAGTCCATATATACACCAGTATACACATATCAGAATATTATTACCACATACCTAATAGTAGGAATAACCACTCTTAGGTCTTGCTGGAGTCTTCCCCTCTGGCATCAGTGCCCGTGGGGCACCACTGATATGCTGTTGTGAGGCTCACTGTATGACAAGTTCATTCTCAGTACCTTCACTACACCAGCTACAGAACATCTCACAAAGTGGTTTCTGAGATGCTCCCTCCACCATGCTTCACAGGTACCATATTATCAGCCCTTTTGGACATCAGTCACATTGCGTCCTTCGCCTGTGATGATGGTTTTACACTTCACTACAACTGACTAGTGTGTTCATGTAGTTATACATGCAGCAAACCCGGTCATGTGGCATCTGTGATGTCCTGAGTTCAATCCAGAGGTGGTCATAATATTCAGATGACGTTCATGATGTTGGATGGTGACCACCTCACCTCAAAAAGTTTTCATCATCATTCCACTGCTCCACAGCTCAGTTCCAAGCTCCTCAGCATTATACCCCTCTAGTCCATGCTTGGCATTATACATGGTACTGATATTTATCTGCTCCAGAGAATCCTGTTCTATTGGGAAGGGACTAGACAAAAAAAACAACTTCTTATGTTTGATTACACCTTCAAGTAATAATTTCCAACTTACCGTGAGTTTAACATGAGTTGTGGTGATTTTAAATATGATTTTTATGTAATTAAATTAAATTGAATTACTTAGAATTAGGTGCCCTGGAATAGCATGTGACCAGTTTTACTGAATCAAGTAAATAGCCCTATATCCTGATGTTCTGAAGATGGCAATAGCTGCAATGCTTTTAAACCACACCCCAGTGTATAATGTGAATTCTCACTGAAACCATCTGTTTATTACTGCAGATGGGAGAAATGGCCCCCTCGCTAAATATTATGGTCTAAAATGGGAATGGGTTATTAAGGACTACATGTGCATAAACAGTGCTTTATGTGCTTTAAGTGCTTTATGTGCCTTGCATAGAACCACTTTTAGCAGTTGTCTGAGTAGCTCTCTGAAGTTTAGAGTTTGAAGATTACATTGCTATGTGTACTGTGCCCTTGCATGCCATTCCAGTTTGTATTCACATTTTTCCTCTGAACGTGTCTAGTTTTACTCTCACTGTACAGAAAGCAAGCAGTGTATAATCCCTGCTGCCTGCCTAAAGTGTTTAAATAACATTGCCTGTAATAATTCATTGTATAGCTGATAATTAATCATAAAATGTTAAACCATTTGGTCACATTGCATTTTTAACAGCACTGACATGCAGCATTTGCACAAAAGTCTTCCAAATAGCCTAAAAGCTGCAGTGCCATTTAATGCTTCCCATTACACATTAAATCTGCCCTTGGATGGTATTTATCTGGGAATATTTGAATAAGTAGAGTTTGCTACATGAAACCAACATACCATGTATCTCAAACACAGTTTTGACCTCCTTCAAACACAAATCCCACATAATCAAACCAGACTACAGGTCACAGGATCAAAATCCAAGACTAGAAAGTCATATTAACCCCAAGTAACAGTTTTTTACATCTATACTTTGATTAAATCTGCTCTAAACTTAATTTTTTTTCAGATGTGCTGATATATTGTGAAAAAACACTCTAAACATTTTTAGCCAAGACTTTTGAGCTCAGAACTGAATAAACAGAGATCTTGGCTACACACAGTTCATTACAGTTTTTAGAAATTGTATGTGGTTTTATTTCTAAAGCTTAACTAATGAGGCAACACTCCGTTTTAGTCATTCAGTGTTTCCTAGATTGAATATTTATGAGATAGGTGTGAACAGTCAGGTGAGATCTCTTTTGTTCAGATGAGAGCTCTTTTGTTTGATGGGGGGGGGGTCTTTTCACTGTCCACACATTCCACGTCCACCAATGGAATATCCAGAATTACCATGTCATTATCATATGAATGACATACATTTGGTTGGGGGGGGAGCGTTGCGGTCTCACTTGCTCTGAAGTGTCTCTGCTTATTTAAGCTCCTCTCACAAATATCTAAAAATATATTTAGATTCTAGCTATATAAATATTTGAAAAGTAGACCTTTTAAGCTTTCTTTGTATGTTTAGTTTTGTTTCTAGGATGAAATCTCACAGAGTTATATAAGTGTTTTTGCAGAATTTCATTAATATACCGCCTGCAGGAGAGCCGACTCCAGAGGGTAATAACTCAACTCTACATACACCAGCTGCTCATCCACCATTACATATTCAATTCCAATGCAAGGTCAAACAAACGTCCTCAGTACCATTAGATATTCACTCGCCTCCTCCCTCAGACACTTCTCTTCCATACCGTGCACCTGTTCTCTCTCCTGCCTGATCAGTCTTGGGCTCACCATAAACTACTACATGCATTTATTTAAACTGCAGGCTTATTATTCAGTCATTACTCTGAAGACACGTTGAAGAACTGCTGTTAATTTTCTAGAAGCTTCTGTTTTGTGAAGGTATAAGAGTAAGGAATTAACAATCATTCCACTTGTTACATTTTGCAGGAAAACCAAAAGACAGTAGCTCCTATCAGTGACTCCCCCAAACCACCTCCTCAACGCGTAACCCTCACGCTGCCCATGGTGAACGCGGCACGCTGTGTCGTCTTTGTGTCCACTGGGGGTAGCAAAGCGCCTGTGCTCAAGGTAAATAGACACTTTACTCAGTGGAAGTGAGTAGTTTTTTTCAAAGGGTGCACAAAAAATAGCTTTTCTCATAATGAGTTTATAAATACTGTAATGAAACATTTCCTTTTGCTTTCTGCAGCAAGTACTGGAGGGAGGAGAAGGCCCATTACTGCCAGCAGCACTCGTCATACCCACAGAGGGAGAGCTCTTCTGGTTGGTAGATGAACCAGCAGCAGCTTCCCTAACTGTGGAAGTGGAAAGACTAGGGCCTGGCGCTAAGTTATAATCTGGCAAATGAATAAAACTACATCTTTGTCCATACAGTTCATAAAGATATTAAAAATGATGGTTGGTTACTTGACTTGCTATGTTGTTTTGCAGATTGATAAATTGTACACTAGTGGATGACCACTAACTGTAGAAAAGAACCCAAAAAAACTAAAATAGTTCTGAATAAAGTTTACATTTCTGGGTATGTTAGGCAGAGTTTAAATTAAACACTGAAAATGTACATATTGTAGCGCTGTTTTAGAAAACCCAATGTAAGAGCTTTATATAAAGTCGTTAAATGATGACTTAATTGTTATACTTGGAGTTACATGACATATAATAAAACCTGTGCGAGGTATGTGTAATGTAACACTTCCTGCGGTACAGTGCTTCAAAACATACATTTGCATTTTATGCTTTATGTTCCACTTAGAATAAAAGGAGTCTGAGATTTGCAAATCATTGTTTTTATTTACGTTTATTTACATTTTACACAGCATCCCAATTGTGGAATTGGGGTTGTATATTCACTACGCATAAATTGGTAATTCAAGCTTCTTTTTTGTTTTACTGTTGCTCAATATGACTTTAATTATATTAAAATATTCCATTTGGAGCAAATTACTATTGAAATATTAGCAATATTAAAACAAAAAGGCTTGAAATATGTCACTTTACATGCAGTGAACGTAGAATATACAGTTTATATAATAAAACACTAACTTTTTAAATTAAATTATGAACTTTTTCACAATACTGCAGCACTTTTGTTTGTACTTCCGTTCACTGTACAAGTTCTAACGTTACAAGCTCCTCCCCTTTAAGGACCTCCCCTTTAAGGCGAGAGCTGCAGTGTTGTCACTAGGCTGCATTTTTGTCAGCCGATTTTTTTTTTTATCCAAAGCTTTTAGTTCACAACGACAAAACGTTTAGATTACAACACGGTTTAGCTAGTCTGGCAGCTTTAAAAGACACTTTCAGAGGTGTGTGTCTGTCGTTGGTCATGTTCAGAGTAGTTTTGCTGGCGTGGACACTGTTGTCCCTGCTGAGCACTGGGGCGGTTCTGGGTTACTTCCACGAAGAGCGCTGGAGCCCAGAGTCTCCCCTGCTGGCTCCCAGAGTCCTCCTGGCTTTAATCTGCAGAAACTCTGAGCACTCACTGCCTTATTTCCTCGGAGCTATAGAGAGACTAAACTACCCCAAAGAGCGGATCTCTGTTTGGTAAGTGTGTCTCACTGTCCTCTCCTCACTTTACTGATGCTCTGAGCTCATCACTAAACTACAGCTGAGCATTATCTGCCCTGTATCTGCAGCCTTTTACTACAGCTGTGCTAATAATCTGAGACAGTAATGTGTTTCTCTCCATCAGCTCAGTCAGGACTCTACACATGCTCATTCATTATTAAAACATCTTATCAGTATTTTACATTATTATGTGAATTTTCACAGATATCTAAAATGAGTGCTAATATCTCAAAATAATGGCTTAGTACCTAAAATAATAGTGCTAATACCTCAAAATAATGACTTAGTATCTAAAATTAGTGCTAATATCTCAAAATAATGAGGAATCTAAAATAAAAACGTCAAAAATAATTATATAATATCTCAAAATTATTTGGAATGTCAAATTAATGAAGTAAATAATGAGATCTAAAACAAAATATCTTAAAATAGTAATATATTAAAATAATGACTTTGCATATCAAAATAATGAGTTAATATCTCTGCATAATAAAAGTTTCACTCAATATAATGACTTTTTACCTCAAAATATTGAGGTAATATCAAAATAGCTACTTAGCATCTTAAAAATATTAATGTCCTAAAATACTGAGATGATAATAAAATTAATAATAATAATTATGATACAAAATAATTACTTCATATTTTTGAATAATGACTTGTATGTTATAATAATGAGGTAAAACTCAAAATAATTACTTAGTATCTACAACAAAAACATAGTAACTCAAAATAATGAGGTAATATCTCAAATGAATGTGATATCTCACAATAGTGAGACAATATCTCTGAAAAGTGACTAAAAAGATCTCAAAATAATGACTTTTGTATATTAAAGTAATGGGTTAATATCAAGTTAATTAGCATCTTGTTTAACAAATTATAAAATAGTTATTTTATAATATTATTTGTAACTAATAATATTAGTTATTAATTATTAACAAAATATTAGATAATTATTTTAGATTAGTAAATATCTTAATTAGGTAATATCTCAAGCTTAGTATCTCAAAATAAGCTAGTGTCTGAATAATGAGGTAGTATCTCACACTGATAATGACTGTGTATCAGAATATGTTAATGTAGTGAGTTAATTTCAAAAACATTACTTTGCATCTTAACAATTTTGGTTAATATCTGAAAATAATGAGGTAACAGCTCAAAATAATCACTTACTATTTCAAAATAATGACATAACAGTTCTCTTGGTAATAAAAACGTATTCAGTGCTGGATGTTTTGTAGTATACGTGGTGTAAACAGGTGTCCACAGACTTGTGTCTGTAGTTCCACGTTGGAAAGCTTTCCCCACGGCCAAAACCAGACTCCCAGACTGTGGAGTACAGTACAATACAGGCACAGACTTGCTTCTCTGTCTGTTTTCTCAGTGAGACGCGTGGAGAATTAAGGCTGCAGACATTCTTTCCATTTCATACAACTTTCATGCTCATATTTCATCTTCTGGTAGTAACCAGTCATGTCTCTCTTCATCTGTCTGTGCAAGAATGGCATGATACTGAATCACAGAAACCCTGTAGTGATGCAGCTCATTTGAAAGTCTGCTGTACCTTAATTAGCTTTCATTACTGTGACGACCCACAGCTGTTAGACACAGTTTGTACCAGGGTGCCAGGACAGAGAAGAGTCTTGATGCCAGTCTTCCATGTGTCTTGAAGGATGGCAGTTCAAGCCGAGCCATAATAGAAGCTGTGTTTGAGTGTTTGAGGTGTGACTCGAGACTTGATCATTACCATTAGGTAGGGAGGGGTTGGTCCAGTAAGGATGGTTGTTCAATCCGGATTCCAAAAAAGTTGGGACACTAAACAAATTGTGAATAAAAACTGAATGCAATGATGTGGAGATGGCAAATGTCAATATTTTATT
>BRDA01008544.1:0-13181 GCA_036984385.1 Crenuchus spilurus | reverse complement strand
GGTTTGTAGGTGAGCATCAGGGTTTTGAATCTGATGCGAGCAGCTACAAGAAGCCAGTGAAGTGAGCACAGCAGTGGAATGATGTGAAAGAACTTGGGCTGATTGAAGACCAGCTGAGCGGCTGCATTCTGGACCAGCTGCAGAGGCCTGACGGCTTGCATAGGAAGACCAGCTAGGAACGAGTTGCAGTAGTTAAGTCTTAAAATGACAAGAGACTGGAGAAGCGCCTGAGTTCGAGAGGGTCTGAGCATTCGAATATTGAAGAGGAGGAACCTGCACAACACAGGAGACGGACTAGTCTTTAGAACTACAAAGTGCACCTATGTGGTCACTAGAGGTGGGTAATCCAGGTCCAGAAAGTAAAAATCCATGCCAGGATTTAGTTTCAACTGCCTTGTTGGTTCTGTTGCAGATATGCTGCAGTAGAGCCACACATGAAGTTGGAGCAAAATCCTGGGTTGGATTTTTACTTTCTGGACCTGGATTACCCACCTCTAGTGGTCACTAAGGACGGCACTTAATGTTATGACTGACTGCTGTCTGTTAGCTTATGGTGTGCTGTGTCCTGAAGAGTCAGAGAAGAGTTAGCTTGGAAACATCTGTCCACCAGCATCTGTATGAGCGTGAAGGTCAGAGGGGCTTTCCAGAAAGAGCACAAAGCATCTCAGCATGGGTGTCCAGATCTAGGATCAGGTTTTCCCATTTCTATCGGAATTCCCATCATTATGCAGGAGCAGAACTGTTCCAGAAATAGCAGCTTACACTGAGAAGCTTTGTAGCCCGTTCAGCTGGGTGTGCTGTGTTCCCCCTCTAAAGCTGTCATTGTCTGGTTTGGTGGAGGCCTCAGTTACGCTTTGTATTATGAAGACGTATGAAAAAGCCATTTGCCCCAGAAAAGCCAACACTGTGAGAAGAATAAAGGCTCCGAACAGGTGCAGACGTCTGATGTTTGAGTTCTATAAACATGTCATGCAGCCTTTACGTTGCTTATGTTCTGTCTAAATAGCCAAGATAAACACCAGACCAGCGAGGAGAAGTGTCTTCAGGAGCATGTGGTGGGGTTCCCATGGTGTTATCTGAGCCCTGGCTGGATTGCCAACTTCTACAGCCCAGCTGTGCTTTTAGTGCCTCAGTAAATCATTCTAGATTCATCTGGACTGACCAGTGAGGTCATTCTTCAGTGACATGTGCCCAGCTGATGGACTCTTGAAGCTGTGTAAAGTGAGGCCTTGTGGACAGTCAGAACTCTGACTTCTGCACGTCCGATTTCATTACAGGATGTAATGACTATTCTTCCTTTTCTTTTTATTGCATATTATTTACATTTTTGCTCGATTTCCTCCATGTGTTTGGTCGCCAATCGACCCGCCCATTTGTTGACTCTCTCCATCACTTGTAATGTCTCTGACTCTATGAGGCTGCAGACTAATGCAGGCCTCCTCCGATGCATGTGAAGTCAAGCTCCGCCTCTTTTCCAACTGCTGCCAATACATCGTCGCCGGGCAGCCAACGTGCTCGGAGGAACCGCAGGATCCTAAGTTCTGGTGGATCACCTGGCAGATGCCTGAGACAGCTGACATTACTTCGTAGTGCTGGAGAGAGTGTCATCTTACGCACCCAGATAGAGCACAGCCAATTTTGCTCTCTCGAGCCCCGACTGCCAATGGCAAGCAGCATGATCACCACTCAAGGCCCGTTGGCTATTATTTCTGTATGCAGGTTAAGAGCGTGATGGACGGTCACAAGTCATCAAAGAAATCTGAGCTGCTTGAGTTTTTGGCTTTTGAGTTAAAAGTCAGACAACAGTAATGTGAAAGACGTTTTGGAGGTCACTCTAAATACACTAATTGATCAGTCAATATAAAATTCTTTACAACCTCCTTTTTAAAGATATAACACAGCAAACACATGGAACTACTTTCCTTTGCAGATGTCAGTGCTTTCCTGCTATGATTTGGTTTGTTCTCTTCTTTCCTGTTCTCTTCTTTTTGGTGGTTCTTAGTTTTGTGGCATTAGGGGCGGGGCTAAATTCTCCAATTTTTTTATTGGTTTTCAAAACAAAATTTGAATAACTGTATAGCATTAGAAGTCAGTCAGTTAACAACTTATAGTAACCATAACAAGCGCATAGCAACCATAGCACCACAAGCAGGAACAGACATCCTGGAATTGCCCTTGACACAGCGGATTAATACATTTATTCTATTCAAGTGTGAAAATTGGATTTGAAATTACTAGATGTTATAATCTCATTGAATACCTAGCTAAGCTAATAGAAATCACCCTTTATGTGCTTAGAAAGACTGTTTTTGTAGCCTGATTTCATCTCTTGTTTATTCCTTCAATCAAATTTAAATGTAATTAAATGTCGGTATGAAGAAAAAGTACATTTAAATTGAGTTGTTAAGACTTTTTTGTTTAATGTTGATCAGTGTGGCTCATTAGTTTGCCAATTAAGTACAGTAATATGATGGTCAGTAAACTGTGTGGTAGTAGTTTTGGCGCTGTGGGGAGTCTTGCTGGAAAAATCTAATTGGCATCTCCACAAAGCTTGTAAGCAGATGGAAGCATGAAGTGCTCTAAAATCTGGTAGACGTTGAAGTTGGACCAACACCAGCAGATGCCATGGCACCTCAAATCATCACAGACTGCAGAAACGTCACACTGGACTTCAGACACCTCTCCACTCTTCCTACTCTTAACGGCTGATTTACAAATGAAAACGGACTTTTATCTGAAAAAAAGGACTTTGTACTGAGTAACAGTCCAGTTCTGGTTCTGTTTAGTCCGTGTAAGACACTTCATATGATGTCTCTGGTTCAGATATTATGTGTCCGATGTAGCTCTGAGAGATGCACTGTGTTTTATATTGTTTATATTCAAAAATAAACCCCGTTTCATGAGCTATAAGCTGTACTGATCAACGTTAAATCTACATATTCTGTTATTTCTGATCGTTTTATATCAGTCGCCCCAAAAACACAATTGAATCAAGTCTTTGTTAAGAGATCCACACCCTCCATCTTTCCTCTCGTTCTCAGTCTCGGGTGATTTTCTGATTTCTCAGCAGTTTCACTTCTCATACGATGCCTTTTAAAGTAATGCCTTTGTTACTTGTTACAAAGAGTTCATTTCAGAGCAGCGCTTGGTTCCTCCATCAGTAACTGAGCTGCTGTTCTCACAGATCAAAGCTCATTGCTGTTATCTAACACCTGGTTCTGCCTTTATAAATGGTCTTTCACACCTGTGCGGTGGAACCTGAGATGCTCTGTTGTTTAAATAAGTGATGTGCACTGGAGTGTCGAATGTCTGAGCGGTGAATGTCACAAATTGTCTCGTTTTACCTTGAACAGGGTTGCAACAGATCATAATGCTGACAACACGACATACCTGCTCCGAGACTGGCTCATCAATGTGCAGAAACTCTACCACTATGTGGAGTGGAGGCCAAAGGAAGAGCCCAGGTGTGTACAGCTCATTTAAAACCATTTATCGTCAGAATAAACAGTCAAAAATGAGCTGATCTGTTCTGAGCTAGTCTGAAGAGCAGCCAAGTTCCAGATGTGCTCCTCAGCCATCAGATGTGTTTGATTTAATGTAATGGATATGTAGCTTTTACAGCATGAAGTCCATGCTTTGTTAGCCCCACTGTGTTCTTCAATGATCAGGACCTCCACAGAGCTGGAGCAGCCAGCAGTGTCTAACTCACTAACACACCACCACCACATCAGTGTCACTGCAGTGCTTAGAATGATCCACCGCCCAAATAATAGCTCTGTGGGAGTCCTGACCGTTGAAGAACAGAGTGAGTACACAGAGAATCAGGTGTAGAGTGTAGATACAAGGAGGTGGTGTTAACGTTATGGCTGATTGATGTATGTCTGTGTGTGTGTGTGTAAATATTGCCATTTCGCGTTGTTCAGGGCATATGCTGGTGAGGAAGGACCCAAACACTGGCCAAACGATCGATATGCTCACGTGATGAAGCTCCGTCAGGCCGCCCTGGACTCGGCCCGTGAGATGTGGGCAGACTACTTGATGGTATCTGCTTTACCTCCGTTAACAAAGACGATCCTTTTGTCTTTGATCCTTTTCATTTTTCCTTCACATCAGTATCACAGAGTTCCAGTTCTGTATTTAGTTACTTTGTTGTTGCCATTTTTTCACATCATTCTTGATGCATATTGTCCAAGGAAGATGGAGCGCAGGATCCGCTTGTGATTTAGAATGAGAAGCACCTTAAAAAGCCTGTCTAGCTAGAGTTTGGCACATAGAACTAGAGCTGGCCGATATGGCCAAAAATTTTATCACGATCATTTTTTCTATGTTGATCAATCTCGATAATTATCACGATATAAAATTTTCTAACACTGTCGTAGTTTTAAACATCTTTCTAAAAACAGACTAAATACATGAAATGTTACTATTTAAAATATTTAAATGTTTATTGTCAGAACATAATATTGTAGCATCCGGCTGGACGCGTTTAAAGGATGGATGAGAAAGACGTTTAAAGTCGTCGCTTTATTGCTGAAACTTACAATGATTGCTGTTGTCCCCACGCCAAAATAACAACAGGCTAGAGAGCCAAGCTAACAGGCTAATGCTAGCACTCAGGCTGACACACACTCACACAGCAAGCCCCCCTTCTTCTCCTCACACACACGCACACACACACACAGTGACCCGCACTCTCTCGCCCAACCAATCTACGCTCTCCTCCAATCACAGCTTGTCTTAAACACAGCAGTGCATTTTGGCGGTGCTGGTGAGGAGGATCTAACAAGCAGAGGTATCAGACTTCTGAACTCACTGTCCTGCTGCTTAGACGTGAAATGGAAACGAACGTTAATGCTTATCGAATTCTATTGTCCCGGCTTATCATAGTCATCGAGGGAAAAATTATCATGAAACAAATCGAGATCGTTTTATCACCCAGCACTACACAGAACTGATGTACCATGAACCTCAAACACTGTTGTCTTCAAATTCAGCAGAAAAGCAAGGAACATGAGCTTGTACCCACACTCCCAAACTTTACGTAGACCAGACACTCATCCACCATCACGCTTTCAATTCCGACTCAAGGTCAGGCAAACATCCACAGAGGTGGAAGGGTGGTGGATTGGACTTCTTGCAGCCATTGAATCGACCATGAACCTGTATACCAATGTATTCTGGAGTTAAATGTGAGGCTTAACATTTTTACAAAATTCTTTCAGGTGAATGCATACGTATTGTTTTTAATGTGATAACGCTATGTTTGATTGGTTAAGTCAATATTTAAATTATGGGACCACCACAAATTTATTAAATGCTAAATAACGTCTAGAACCATGCTGGCTGTTTAATTTGAACTGAATAAGAGTCATGTGACGTGTATCTGCTGTTAAATGAGTTTGAAAGCATGAATTTTAAAGCATTTCTGTTCATCACCTCAGTATTACATGTTTTCTTCTCTGCTTTGTCAGGTAGTTGACTGTGACAACCTTCTGACCAATCGTGATGTCCTGTGGAAGATGATAAAGGAGAATAAAACTGTTGTTGCTCCGATGCTGGAGTCCCGTGCAGCCTATTCCAACTTCTGGTGTGGGATGACTTCCCAGGTTTGTGTTTTGTCTCTGGATGTGTAGATGGTGCTCTCTCCCCATCATTTTCAATGTTCATGGCTCAGGCGTCTACTGATTGGTCTATTCAGAGCTGGGCATCCTGCGCTTTCCTCCTAGCTTGTTAGGCTCCCCAGTGACGGTGTATCAGCGGTAGTTAGAAAAGACGTGGTGGCTGTATCACGCGCAACAGAGGAGGTTATGCTTGTCTTCATCCTCCTAGAGTCGGTGACAGTACAAAGTGATGGAGAGAGCCTGAGAGGAGAGATACCTGACAGCTGATCTGATCATTACTGCTATGTGCAGTGATCATAAATGAGATATATGGCATATGGCTTACTTATAAGGCAGGTAACTGTCGGTTTGCTGATGCTGGCCATCCTGTTTGCGTTGATCTTTAAAGTGAAAAATGTCTTTGTCTCTGAAGGGATACTACAAACGGACTCCGGCGTACATTCCCATGCGGAAGCAGGTGCGGAAGGGCTGCTTTGCTGTTCCCATGGTGCACTCCACCTTCCTGGTGGATCTGCGCAAAGAAGCTTCCAGACTCCTGGCTTTCCACCCACCGCACCCAGACTACAGCTGGGCCTTCGATGACATCATAGTGTTTGCTTTCTCAGCCCGAATGGCAGGTGTGATAAAAATGAGAATAATCGTACAAACTCTTACGTAATAATCGTAATATCTCTTAACAACAGGGTAGGTGTGTCTAATACGGTGGACAGTGAGGGGACACAGTGTTTAACATGCTCACTCACACACTAACACACCACCACCACGTCAGTGTCACTGCAGTGCTGAGAAAGAGCCTGATAATGCCTGCACTGTGCTGGTCCTACTGTCTAACCTGTGTGGTCAGTGGAGCTAAAATGGACAATGTACAAGGTGTGTGTACCTAATGAAATGGCCACTGGGTGCGGATTACTAATGATATACTGTGTTTCTTCTGTTTCAGAGGTGCAAATGTTTATTTGTAACAAAGAGACTTATGGGTATTTCCCCGTACCTCTGCGCTCCCACAACACTCTGCAGGACGAGGTCGACAGCTTCATTCACTCGGTGCTGGAGGTCAATGGTGGGTTTCCTGACTAGTTAGGACTGTATTGACTAAATCTGGTGGATGTCTCAGGCTTATCTAACTGTTTTCTGTCCCCACAAAGTGAGGAATCCACCTCTGGAGACCTCCAAGTACCTTCCAGCCCCCATCAAACGACCTGACAAGATGGGCTTTGATGAGGTACAGTGTGGCCTTTGTTGTGGTGGAGTTTATGCTTCCACATTTATACTCTGATCAGTTTTTCTGGTGTTTTTGGTTTAATTCTATAACCTGCTAACAGCTTTTCTCCCAAATTCCAAATAAAATACAGTGGATCCTTGGTTTTGGTCATGAATCTGTTCTAAATACTATAGCTATATAGAATAACTATAGTGTTACATACAGAACACAATGAGAAATAAACACAAAAGACTAATGAAATGGATAAATGAACATTTAACATCACTCTTACAGGTTTACGCTCTGTTTTAGAGAGTGCTGGTGTGGTCCAGCCACAGCCTTTGTTTTGTACACCTGTTCTCAGGGTTCTTAATTTTTACACCCGTTTTCAGGAGGTATTGCTGCGCGCCGTCGCTTAGTGTGACGTGTTGTTTCTTTTGAGCGTTTTTATTTGGGTGCTTCTCGAGCCTTTTGTTTTTTGTGAAGCTCTTTAGCTGCTGTCTGTTCTGCACTTGCACTCATACACTCATAAGTCTGGGTACGGTCCTGTAACAACTCGTTTTGAATACTCTTCTTGGCGTATTGAGGAAGGCAAGGACGAGAGGACTCGCACTCGGAAACAACCACAAAAAACTCTGGAAATGTGTCTGATGAACGCGCAGGGTGATGCGCACTCAACAAGAAAAATTTAGAATGAGTGACGGAGGTGTAGGTGGATGCTTTGCTTTTGCGAATTTAGCATCAGGTCACATGGGCACACCAATGAAAACTGGGTGGATGAACGATAACCGGGACAAAATTTCCCTATTAAACGTAGACGATAACCAAGTTGTACGATAACCAAACGAAACGATAACCGAGGTTCCACTGTACTGACCACTATTCACAGAAAATGACGATTGGTCAAACTGTGTGTGTGTGTGTGTGTGTGTGTGTGTGTGTGTGTGTACATGCATAGGTGTTCATGATAAACCTGCAGCGTCGGGTTGATAGAAGAGAGCGGATGCTCAGGGCGCTTCGTGAGCAGGAGATCGGATGCAAAATTGTGGCTGCCGTCGACGGCAAGTACGTCAGTTCAGTTTCATGTTTATGTAGTAAACATATTTACGTTTAACATTAAAGCTGCTCAGGCTCGCGCTGTATGATGACTGGGAAGCTCATAGAATCGCTGGTTGAACATTAATGATTAATATTACTAATGAATTCTATGATGGATATTATTACATAAGTAAGTAAACACATTCTTCTCCAGAGCTATGAATGTGAGTGAGATCCAGGCTTTGGGGATACACATGCTGCCAGGCTACAATGACCCCTACCATGGACGACCTCTCACAAAAGGGGAGCTGGGCTGCTTCCTGTCTCACTACAACATCTGGAAAGAGGTAGAGGACTGCGGCGGGTCAGCCTGTTTTACTGAGAGGATGTGTGTGAGAGACTGACTGGCAGGACTTTTGTGTAGTCAGTGCTGTTACTGTCACAGTGTCGGTGTGTAAACTGTAAATGTCTAAACGATCACTTATCACACCTCATAGCCTTTATTCCTCCACCGGTCCATCCTTTCATCCATCTCATCCACCGGTCCATCCTTTCATCCATCTCATCCACCGGTCCATCCTTTCATCCATCTCATCCACCGGTCCATCCTTTCATCCATCTCATCCATCCATCCATCCTTTCATCCATCCCACTTATCCTTTTCATCCATCTCACTCATCCATCTCATCCATCCATCCATCCATTCATCAATCCAGCCATCTTTTCATCCATCCATCCTTTCATTCATCTCATCCATCCATCCATCCATTCTTTCATCCATCTCATCCACCAGTCCATCCTTTCATCCATCTCATCCATCCATCCATTCATCCATTCCACTTATCTTTCTCATCCTTTCATTCATCTCATCCATCCATCCATCCATTCTTTCATCCATCCCATCCACCAGTCCATCCTTTCATCCATCTCATCCATCTATCCATTCATCCATTCCACTTATCCTTCTCATCCATCTCACTCATCCATTCTATCCATCCATCCACCCATCTTTTCATCCATCCCATCCATCTCATCCATCCATCCACCCATCTTTTCATCCATCCCATCCATCTCATCCATCCATCCTTTCATTCATCTCATCCATCCATCCATCCATCCATCCATCCACCCATTTTTTAATCCATCTCATCCATCCATCCTTTCATCCACTCATCCATCCACCTCATCCAGCTACCCATCCATTCATCCATTTACTCATCCATCCTTTCATTCATCTCATCCATCCATCCATCCATCCATCCATTCTTTCATCCATCTCCTCCACCAGTCCATCCTTTCATCCATCCATCCATTCATCCATTCCACTTATCTTTCTCATCCTTTCATTCATCTCATCCATCCATCCATTCTTTCATCCATCCTTTCATCCATCTCATCCATCTACCCATCCATTCATCCATTTACTCATCCATCAGTCCTTTCATTCATCTCCTCCATCCATCCATCCTTTCATCCATCCATCCATCCATCCACCCATTTTTTAATCCATCTCATCCATCCATCCTTTCATCCACTCATCCATCCATCTCATCCATCTAACCATCCATTCATCCATTTACTTATCCATCAGTCCTTTCATTCATCTCCTCCATCCACCCATCCATTTATCAATCTATCCATCCATCTACCCAACCACCCACCCATCCATCCATTCACCCCCCCATCTATTCATTCATGCACGCTGCCCAGCACATTGTCTGTAATGTCACCTGTTATTAGACAACGTTGCGGGAACATGTAACCTTTTCATCAGACGTTGTCTTTAATGTGCAGATTGTGGAGAGAGGCCTGGAGACATCTCTGGTGATAGAAGATGACCTGCGGTTTGAGGTTTTCTTTAAGAGGCGCCTGAAGAACCTGCTGAGTGAGGTGCAGAGCGAGGGTCTGGACTGGGACCTTATGTGAGTTGGCTCGTTTCCCAGAAACTCTCCCAGCGGTCTGCTGTTTGTTTTATGGATGAAAATAGTAATTTTTTCTCTTTTTCAGCTACATCGGCAGAAAGAGAATGCAGGTGGACCGGCCGGAGAAAGCCGTACCCAACATCCACAACCTGGTGGAGGCCGACTATTCCTATTGGACACTGGGTTACATGATGTCACTGCAGGGTGCCAAAAAGCTCCTGAAGGCAGAACCGCTGAGGAAAATGCTGCCCGTGGATGAGTTCCTTCCAGTTATGTTCAATAAACATCCTGTGTGAGTGTTTTTCAGCTGGTCCCCCGGCTTTTAAAGGTGCACTGCGTGTGTCAGCATGACTAAATAATAAGCTATTGACGATCTCTCCTCTCTCAGCTCAGACTACATGGAGCAGTTTGAGAACCGAGACCTGAAGGCCTTCTCAGCGGAGCCCCTGCTGGTGTACCCCACGCATTACACGGGCGAGGCTGGCTATATTAGCGACACGGAGACGTCCACGGTGTGGGACAATGACACCGTGCGCACAGACTGGGACCGTAAGCGTTCACGCAAGACCCACGAACAGGCTGAGATCAGCACAGAGGCTCAGAACTCGGACGTCCTGCAGTCTCCTCTGGACAGCACGGCGCGAGACGAGCTATGACCGAAACTGTTAGGACCCTCCTCCTCCTCGGGAGCCTCTCATGACACATGTATGGGATAAAGCACTTGCCTGTTTTTAAAGGATGCTGGGATATGCCACCTTTTGTGCCATTAGACTGACCAAAGAATGATGTTTTCTCACTGAACGTGTCTCCTTTTCTGTTCTTTCAGTTTGTTTATAATAGTCAGAAGCGAGTGAGAGCACAAATATCGCTCGGCTTCTAACTGGCTTCAGTTTTTAGTAATGGAATGTGCAGTACATCCATCAACCGTAACATTAAAACCACCACTGTTCTACAGTCATTGTCTGTTTTATTGCAGGTGTTGGACTGTAGTTGGTGTGTTGAGTGTTGACACAGCAGAGCTGCTGGAGATATAAAGTCAGAGCGCAGTCTGTGTTGGTCCTCTAGTCCTTCACTGATGCTCACAGGACTGGATAGTTTTGACAGTCAGTGTGAGTTTGTTCCACCACCTCAGTGCTAGGACGGAGAAGAGTCTAGATCCCAGTCTTCCACGTGTCTTGAAGGATGGCGGGTCAGGCTGAGCCGTGGTAGCAGCTTGAAGAGGTGCGACTCAAGACTTGACCATTGCCATTAGGTATTGAGAAGCTGGTCCATTTCTTGCTTTGTAGGCGAGCATCAGGGTTTAGAGTCTGATATGAGGAAGCTAGAAAAGTGAACGCAGCAGTGGAGTGATGTGGAGAACTTACGCTGATTGAAGACCAGCCGAGCAGCTGCGTTCTGGATCAGCTGCAGAGGCCTGATGGCTCGCATAGGAAGACCAGCCAGGTACGAGTTGCTGTAGTCAAGTCTTGAGATGGCAAGAGACCTGGCTGACATGTTAATAAATAAACACCAACAGCTCTGCTGTGTGATCCACTCTAACGCAGACTAACACACCACCGCCACATCAGTGTCACTGCAGTGTTGAGAATGATCCAGCATCCAATAGTACCTGCTCTGTGGTGGTCCTGTTCATTGAACTGCAGTCTGTAACTGCAGAAATTCACCTCTGTAGTCAGTGGAGCTAAAATGGACAATGAGTGTAGATACAAGGAGGTCATCAGCCAAAAAAATGAGCACGTACTTTATTACGTATTGCCAACAATTCTAGCTTTTCCAAATCAGTACATGTACCTTCTATCAGACTTTCTGTGCCTGAGTAATCCCTGTGAATAGCAGACTCATTTTCTGTGACTGAAGCTTTTATTGGCTGATGGTGTCCACTGTTCCCAGTCCAAATGCCCATGAGACTAGTGATGGATGTGTTTACACAGCACTGTTGTGCTATCTGTACCACTATTAGTGATATTATACAGTGAATATGATGGGCATGTGCATGCAGCTTGAGCTGTTTTATATGATGGCGTCCACCCATCAAGAAATGGAAAGAATGATACAGGGCAGGGATCTAAGACTACTCTCACCAGTCTGTTACAACCCCAACCACTAAATGCCTCTCAGATTGCAGCGGTGCAGCTGTATCATCAGAGGAGCCGCAAATATCTCGCAGACGTTCCATACGGAGACCAAAACGGACTCTTTCGAACGGGACTGCTGCACATGCATTTGTATGGTTTTGTGCGACGTGGTGGTGGGGGCTCCTGAGGTCGGCCTTGCTGTATCTGCCTGGTGCTCATGTGCACATTACGACATTTCCACTTGACAAAATATTCACGTTTACAGCATTTGGCAGACTTTACACAGCAGCTTACAGATACAGTTACATTTGTAGAGACGTTTATGTTTACGCCATTTGAGAGATTCTTATCCAGAGCGACGTAGAACAGTGTTTTGTTTCCATTAAGAGAATTATCTCAGCTAGTACAGACAGGTTAGAGTCCAGACTACTCTTCAGTTCAGACACTGTTGGAACTAAACCATCACAAATACATAGAAAGAAGGACAGATACACAATATAAGAGCATCACAATGCATTACAAGAAGAGTTTTAAACTAGTGCTCCATAAAGAGATGCTCTTCAGGCTGTGAGGGACTCTGCTGTTAGAACAACTAGTGGGAGCTCCATTATTGGTATGTGCATTTGGCCAGGCTGTGATTTGGACCCAAGTCTACCACATGGGAGGCAGTTTTGTTACCGAATACACTACCATCTGCTACACATATATTACAGTAACATTTGTTTGTTTACCTTTATTTGTGGCAATAATCGTGTTGATGCTAGTGCATCTCTAAAATGTAGAATATTGTGAAAAAGCTCATTTGTTTATATTCGTTACATGAACAGGTTTAAAATCTCACTGTAATGAGTATGAGTTCACCTTTTTTTTTATCAATGATGAATGTTTTTCCACAATATTCTCATTTTTCTTGTAGCTCTGTAAACACTATTGTATGTACACATGAAGTTAACTGAATGCATTACTTCACATCACTAGTGTAACTTGTCTCTCTGCTAGTTGAGTCTCTGTTTTGTACCAAACGTGCCTTGAAAAGATTAAATAAATCCTAAATGATGCAAGTAATTGTGTGTTTTAATGAGTAGTAATGTGTGTACTCTGCTCACCTCAGTGGTTACAGGGTGGTGATGTTTCTAAGTGGTCAGACATCTAGAGCATGGGTGTGTTCTTCAGTGGTAAAAACCTTCTACAGCATTTCCTTACATGATTGTTTATGTCCTCACATCTCGAGCTATAGTGACAGTGTGAAAGATAAGAATCACTGGGCCTTTATTAGGGATGCCCTGATACCACATTTTTTAAAACCGAGTACGAGTACAAGTAC